>JAJOOR010006866.1:0-26556 GCA_036250505.1 Solanum acaule | reverse complement strand
ATTCATTCTTAATTCTCTCTTTTAATTCAACTTTAATATTGTGTAATACAATTTTAAAGCAATTTAATTTATTTTGCAATTTTTTGATTTATTTGTTACTATTGGATTACTTGTTTAATTCATTATTAATACAAGTTTAATTTACTCTATAGATCATTGTGTGTAATATATTTTTAATTCAACTTTAATATGTGTGTAATACATTTTTAATTCAAGTTTAATTCATTTTGCAATTTGTTATGTCACTTCATTTGTTATGATTAAATTATTTATTTAATTAATTATTGATACAAAATTTATTCATTCTACGAATCATTCACTACTCTATGAAGAAAGTAGAGAGAGAAACAAAAGGAAAAAAAAAGCAACAGAAAGAGAGAGAAAGAGCAGCAAAAAGAAAAAAGCAACAAAAAGAAAGTAAGAGAGAAAGAGCAACAAAAAGAAAGGAGCGAGCAAGAGAGAAAAATTAAAAAACTGATAGAGAAAAAAAGAGAAAGAGGCGAGAGAGAGAAAAATCTAATAAAATATATAGTATTATTTTATATTGCTATAAATGGTAATAATTAAAGAGTATGTCTAAAATAAGTAATTATTTTTTAAAAAGGATCCACTCAAGTAATTAATCCATTATTTTACTAACATTTAAAAAATATTTAACTTAACAATCTTATTATGAATTTGGAGCTTGTGTTCTTTAGGGTGGTAGCCTCTTCATCCCCCTCCCCCCCCCCCCCCCCTCTCTTTTAATTGATTTATCATATGCTCATGTTCCTTTTAATGCAGTATATGTTGTTACTTATGTTCGATTGATCATTGTTAAGTGCAATAATTTTTTTTTGTAAAATATGTATAAATTTCAACTTCACAAATCACAACAATGATTATTTCTTTTCTACTTTTTTTTTCCTACTATAGTAGAAGAGTGGGAAGCTGCTTGGTATCAATATGCTTGCTTAAAGACAATTCATGTTTGTTTAAGGGTATTTTAGACTTTCTACTTGACTAAATTGAAACGTGTCATTAACCTAAAAGTTGAAGAGCCACCGCCAACAAAGGTCTGAAACTTTCTCTTTTGTGCTCAACTTTGTTTCTTTTTAGAGTCCATCCGGTTACTTTCAAGGTCTCACTTTTTTGCTGCAATTCATCTCTGTTTTTCAATTTTGGTGAGTAATTCTCCACTTTTTCTTCTTTTTGTTTTCCAATTCATTTTGTTGAGTAAATTTTCGTTACTTTTTCCTTTTAATTTATGATTTTTGTTGTTGCTGATTTTTAATAGGCGTTTGGTCATGCGATATCATATCACGATATGAAATCGTGAGATGGAATCAGCGTTTGGACATGCGATTTTACGTTGATTTCATATCATGAGATGCGATTCCATATTCTCCAAAAACCATGATATGAGAATTCCATATCATGATTTGAGATATTTTTAATACAAAAATTGATCCACAAGTTTATATTTTGTTAAAACACAACCCCACACTTATATTCACTAACCATTTATTTCATATGTAAATAAAATTTATAATCATATCATTACTTTTTAAAATTTATTATTCTCACCGATATAAAATTTATTATTCTCATCAACATATAGTCAGTTTAATTCACATCAACCAATTGTTGAGTAATAAATTTGTTCTCTTCATTTACTCCAACACCTAATTTATTACTTCTACCGTTTTGTGTTTAATACAGTGAAAGTAACAATGTTGGTTTGTCTTCTTGGTCACATGATCGAGAAATGCAAGTTCAACGTGAGGAAATTGTACGTACTATGTGGGAAGATTATATTAAAGACTAGTACATTACAATTTATGTTCAATTTTTTTTATTGAATTAAAGTTTGATGAATTAAAGTTAGATGAAACAGTTACTTAAGTGGAGAACAAATAACTTTGTAATAATTTATTATGCGATTTTATATTTTTTTGTTTATTTGGTAAGATTGAATAAACAATTGGGGTTATTTTAATAGTTTTACAACTTATGAGATTCTTATGTTTATGAGGAAATATACAATACAAAAATTTCATATCGCATGTCCAAACAAAACTTCAATTTCATTTCATAGTTCCATATTATGATATCATATCATGATACCATATCGCATGACCAAACGGGCCCTTAAAAATTCGGGTAGTAACACATATATGGAGAATACATTGACTTTAAGGTAAAAATTACATTGAGTATTATGATAATTTTTGAACATTTTGCATTTTTTTTCTACTTTGGTTTTTTTTTTCTTTTTGTAGTAGAAGAGATTAATTTCTTAGGAATAAATCAACAATCAATAATTGATAATTTTGGTTTATTGCATTAATTTACCTTGATTCTGATTATCAAACAACTTGCAAGATAATTATTTATACCTTATCTTGATTTGTTTTTACTAAAAGTTGTGTATGATATAATTATGGATGGTGTGGTGTGTGAATGTATGTTAGACTAAGAGAACATTGCTTTAATTTTAAGAGTTGATTGCTATTGAGATGATATTTGTAGAAGAGGATGGAAGGTTCTATTGTCCACGTCACCATAGTTTGTTAGAGTTAGTTAGTTGTTGATTATTAGAGTTAGTTACAGATAGCAGTTTTATAAATAGTTGTTACTCAATTGTAATACACAATTTATTCATTCATATTCTATATACAATCTGAGATATTCTCTCTGTTCTCCTTCAATGGAGTTTCACAGTTTTTCGTCATCCTAGCTATCATTTGCTCGTTATATCGATAGTTTCATCATGGTATCAGAGCCAATTCGCTCCTGTTAGATCTCGTAGTTTGTTCCTTTGTTCAATTTCTTGTTGTTGTTGTCGAAAGTTCATCAAATCTCTGAATTCAATTCATAATGGTGGAAGTTACAGATCCCGCCAGTAAACCTGCAGGAAATAACATCATTGACGTAAGTAATCCTCTTTACATTCATCCATTTGATGGTCCTAGTCTTTCTCTTGTTCAAGTAGAATTTCTTGGTACTGGATATAGATCTTGGAGAAGAAGTGTAATGAGGTCCCTCTTTGTGAAAAACAAGTTGGGTTTTATAAATGGTGAGTGTACGAGGCCTACACTCAATTCCCCTCAATATCGACAGTGGGAGAGATGTGATAATATGGTTATGTCTTGGATCTTGAAGTCTCTTGGAAAGGAAATTGCTGACAGTGTAGAGTATGTGTGTGATGCAATGGAGTTGTGGAAGGAATTAAGAGATTGATATGATCAAACGAATGGAGCAAAGTTGTATCAGATCCAAAAGGAAATAAATGATTTGAGTCAGGGAGTGCTTGATATTACTGTCTACTACACTAGAATGAAGAAGCTGTGGGAAGAATTAAACAATCTGAATGCCAAGGATCAATATAGCTGTGGAGTAAAGGAAAATATACACAAGGCAGAACAGGACAGGAGGCTAATTCAATTTATCATGGGATTAAACGAAGTTTATACTATCATTAGAGGGAGTATATTGATGATGAATCCCATGCCATCTATGGCTCAGGCTTTTGCCCTTTTAGTTTAGGAGGAAAAACAAAGGGAATTCAAGCCAAGTAATCAAATGTTTGCAGAAGGAAGTTCAATGAATTCATCCATGATTCCTTCTATGAATGCTAGCTCATCAAGTTCCTCAAATGGAGGACAACAATTCAGGACAAATTTTTCCACTTCTAGTAACTACAATGGCAGATCAAGACCTTATTGTGAACACTGTAGAAGGCCAGGGCACACCAAAGATAGATGTTATAAGATACATGGTTATCCTCAAACTAACAATCAGGGGAATGGACAAAATAGATACAACAATACTCCAAATCAGAGATCCCAGTACAAGTCCAACCTTAGTCAATCCCAGAGGTCTGCTAAAGGAAAGGGAATAGCAACCAATGCTTTTGGGATGGACACTACACAAACGGCAGGAGATGTTGATGGATTTTCAAGTGGCATTGGATCTACTAGTGGTGGTTCTGTTTTTACCAGTGATCAGTATGGACAACTCTTGAACTTGTTGCAGCACTTTCAGCTAGGTAATGGAGAAGCTGAAGGAAACCATGTTGCTAGTGGTGCAGCAAACTTTGCAGGTATGATAGCTTGCATCTCTTCTATTGATTTTGAAAAACATTCATGTGGTTGTCTCAAAACAAAGACTGATTTATGGATACTAGACTTAGGAGCCACACATCACATGACCTTTAACAAAAACCACCTGTCTAATATCCTCATACTGCCATACCCTATGTTGGTTAGATTACCTAATGGATATAAAGTAAAAGTAACTAAAGTTGGAACTGCAAAACTTTCCTCAAGGATCACATTGCATCAAGTCCTTTTTGTCCCTTCATTCAAGTATAACTTGGTTTCAATAAATTCCTTAGCAGTCCAGCTTAAATGTGTTGCTTCCTTTTCTAATTCATCTTGTGTTCTACAGGGCCCTTTAATGAAGAGGCCTCTGGAGATTGGTTAGGTGCATGAAGGACTTTACCTTCTTTGTTCAAGGTGTCTACAGAAGAGCTGTTCTATTGCTTCTCCAAGGGATTCAGATAAATGTAGCAGTCCAAATAGTGTTCTCCCCATAGGCTGTCAATGTTTTTCCCATTCTTGTTGTTGTAGTCCTTCAAAGACTTCTTTTTCATGTCATGCAACACCATCTGTAATGAACACTACTCCAGTTGTATTGAATACTATTCATAATAAAAGTGCTTCTGTTTCCTTACCTAAATTGTGTTGGACATCTAATATGTCTCATAAGGCCAACAGTAACATAGATCTATTGTGGCACCAAAGACTTGGTCATGCTCAATTTGGAAAAATGAAGAGTCTATCCTCAATTCCAATAAAGTTCTCACCTAAACAATCTTTTACCTGCAATATATGTCCTATGGCAAGGCAAACCAGACTATTTTTTCCACCTAAAACTCATACAACTACCAAAATATTTGAATTATTCATGTTGATCTATGGGGGCCATATCATGTGGCAACTCATGACAACTTCAAGTATTTCATTACCTTAGTTGATGACTTTAGCAGGTGCACTTGGACACATTTGTTGACCTGCAAGAGTAATGCATTACACATCATAAAGGCTTTTGTCAACATGGTTGAAACTCAATTCCACACCACTATCCAAACTATAAGATCAGACAATGGCCTAGAGTTTGTTAACAATGAATCTATTCTTTTCTTTCAGTCTAAAGGTATCCCACATCAAAAATTATGTCCTTACACACCACAACAAAATGGTGTAGTAGAGAGAAAACACAAGTATGTCTTGAAAACTGTAAGAGCACTTCTTTTCCAGTCTAAATTGCCCATAAAATATTGGGGGGAATGCATACTCATTGCAACTTTCATCATTAACAGGCTACCATCTATTACCCTCCAAAATAGGTGTCCATTCACATTGCTCTACAATCAAGAGCCTAAATATTCTCACATGAAAAGTTGTGGTTGTCTATGCTATCCCACCACACCTAAACCTCACAGAACCAAGTTTGATCCAAGAACAACCCCTCATGTGTTTATAGGTTATCCTTTTGGAACCAAAGGATATAGAGTGTTAAGTCTGGCCACCAAGATTTCTGTGTCAAGAGATGTTATTTTTCATGAAACAGTGTTTCCTTTTTCCATAAGTTGGTAAGTCACTAAGTCTCATCATGGTCCTCAGCTTGATAAGTTTGTTGATTTTTCTACTCCTATAGTTGATCAGTCCACCTCAATTCCTTCTGTTGAAATTCACAATGATCTTGAGAGAAGTGGACCTGAAAATGTCAATGTGCAATGTGATCCTGAACACATAACTGTTGAATCTTCACAGCCTTCCCCTGTACCACCTGTTAGAAGATCATCTAGAATCACTACAGTACCCACTTATCTTCATGACTACCAGTATAATACACATTAACCTCATCCACCACATTCATTACATGCCTCATTTTCAAACCACCATCACATTTCCTCTAATGTATTGTATCCTGATAGTCAGTCTCTTGTATTTAATATATCCCATGACTGTGAGCCATCTTCATATGATGAGGCATCTATGGACCCTGGTTGGCAGGCAGCTATGACACAAGAGCTATCTGCCCTCCATGGTAATCATACTTGGGATCTACTACCTCTGCCCCTTGGCAAGAAGACTATTGGTTGTAGATGGGTATACAAGATTAAACACAAGGCTGATGGTAGTGTTGAGAGGTACAAAGCTAGGCTAGTTTTTAAAGGGTACACTCAACACTTTGGGATTTACTACACATAAACTTTCTCTCCTGTCATCAAAATGACCACTGTAAGGGCGATAATTTCTACTACTGTAAAAAGGCATTGGAATATTTATCAACTAGATGTAAACAATGCTTTTCTTCATGGTGAGCTGCATGAGGAAGTGTATATGGACATTCCACCAGATTTAGAGATTCCTACAAAGGGGTTGGTGTGTAAGCTAAACAAGTCATTGTATGGTCTCAAACAAGCCAGTAGGCAATGGTATGCAAAGTTGTCTGATGCCCTCAGTTCAAGGGGTTACACTCACTCCTTAAATGATTACTCCTTGTTTTACAGAAAAAAGGGTGCCTCCACTGTGTTCATAGCTGTTTATGTAGACGATATCCTACTAACAGGAACCGACCTTGAAGAAATTGATAGTCTCAAAGGATTCCTCCACAACCAGTTCAAGATAAAAGACTTGGGTAAGCTACATTACTTCTTAGTCCTGTAGATTCTTTATACTGATGCTAGGCTTCTCATTTCACAAAGAAATTTGTCCTAGACCTTCTGAGAGAATACCATTGTTCTGAGTACTCTTCTCTTAGTAGTTTGAAAGTTTGTGAAAACTTAGGCATTGCAAATAGGTATAGTGAGGAGATGGTGTGACTTAATATATTAATGGTTTACCAAAGTAACACCTTATATAGCATTACAAAGAAAAATAACAAATAGTAACGATGAATACATAAACTAAAGAATAGTTAATCATTTACATTCATGTATGCCCTTACTCGCAAACACTAATGGTTTCCTCCTTTTCATATTAGGCAATACCTTTCATAATCTATTGTTTTATTGGTGGTAGTTATATAATTGGATGTTGTTACTCAGAACTTCACTCCGCTTCTTACCTCATGTAAGAATTTTTTGGGCAAGAATTTGGTATTATTAGTTTTTTAGATAGTATTATTTGTATGTTGATGGTCGATAAATTCCTTGATTCTCCATTTAATTCTAAATTTGCCTTTATGGTAGGTCGATTGTAGTTTGACCATGAACATTTTGCTTTGGACTGTCGTTTTCTTGAATCTAGAATCTATCTAACTTTGTGCTTTTACAATTTCTTTCATCCCAAATTTTTTTTTTTTTTTCCTATCTGTTAACTCTATCTCTAACAACTTCAGAGTACAATTCACATAGCCATCTCCCCTTAAAATTCCCCTTCAGTTCATTTATGTAATCTTGTGTGCATTCTTTTTCCAACCCACATAAACTACACAATGAATAAAGTTCAACATCTTACAAAGCTTTATTTTTGTTACAAAGTTTTTTCGAGTTTATTCTCCTTTACCCTGACATGTTTCTCATCCTCAGGTTGTTGTAAATCATTTGAAAATGCAATTCATCTACAAATGGCATCCACAAAAAAGTGTGTTGATAATTCATGTAATATGAATATCATGTAATTTGGAGTACGAATAGAGCTCGACATGTTGAATGTATAAAGCGTGAAAACGACATGCTGAATGCATATATCGTGAAATTCCTTTTCAAATTTATGTAATAATTGATACTACTTTTTGGATCTATATAATGTAGATTACGTGTTTGTAAAATTACAATAATATACTACTTTAATTAACAATACATGCACATACTTTTATTTAATTATAAACATAGTTTATAAATTACATACATAGCAGAATAATTAATTTTTTATGTTAATTTAATTATATAAATTCGATTTTCTTCTCTCCTATTTTTGAGATTATATGCCTTATTTATCTCTCAATTACAGTTTTGTTTGCACACGTTACTGCCTTTTGAATGATATTATTTTATTTTCTTCCTTTTTAATTCAATAAATGTAAAGTAAAACCTTTTTACTTTTCCAACAATTTATTCTTTCTAAATATTCATTATTCCCTATGTAATTTTATTTGGAGAGAAATTGTAACCATTGTTGTCTTTCTATCTTCCGTTCATATTCATCATTTTCACCATTCTTTTCTTTCTCACCAATTTAATGCTTTCACCATTTTTATATTTCTCTTAAGGTCAGTCATCCCTCAATATTATATAATACAAACAATTCAGCCATTATATACCACCAATAAATTTGAACAGTTATATCATATTTTCACCAAAAAAATCATAATGTAGTAAATCAACATGCAATCGATCACCAAAGTTACAACAATAATTACACCACTATTATAAATTGATCCTTATTATGAATTAGCTAATTCACCAAATATGGATTAAATTGTGATTAACATTCATTAAAAAAAATCTGAATTTCAACAAAAAGCTAAAAGATTCAAATGAATACTTTTTCAAAACAAAACCAAAAAAAAAAAACACCAATGCAAATCCTGAGGCGCAAGCCCGGGTGTACATTTACTACAAGTGACTTTACACCTTTTGAATTTTCCTTCGTTGAATTCCTTCTTACAATCATTATTTGGTGGTCTGCCTTGTTGTTTTCTTGCAATTGATGGTAACACTATTCTTCCATAATATGCATGTGATTGAATATACCAAGTGCTTTCGCAAGGCATTGGATCAATTGAGATTGCATAAGTATCTTGAAAAGTCTTAGAACTATAATAAGCTGAACAATAATCTTCGCGGTGTTTGTTTCTGTATCTGATAGCAGCAACTGTATGACTACAAGAAATCTCATATTGTAATCCACGTACTTGCCTGTGTTAGATTACAATTTATTGTTAATCAATCTCCAAAATAATTTTGGATAACCCAAAATACACTATAAAATACACCAATAAATGAACCAAAAAATACCATGAAAATTGATGTTTATATACAACCTAAATATATCAATTACACCAAAAAGTAACTACCTAAATTCCTAGCAAAAAATCTATCATCTGTGGTAGCCTGCTGTCCATTAAGAATAGAAGTGCTGCAACTCGAACCCTTTTTCCCTGAATCAATGTAGAAGCCTCAAATACACCAATAGATGAACCAAAAAACTACCTTATTAGTTGGTGATTATATATGACCTTAAATATATCAATTACACCATAAAATACATTATATACAAAAATAGATGAACCAAAAAACTATCATGCTAGTTGGTGTTTATATACGACCTAAAATTAACAATTCTACCAGGATATACACCATAAATACACCAGTAGATGAACCAAAAAACTACCATGAAAATTGGTGCCTATATACTACCTAAATATATCAATTATACCAGAATATACATCACAAATACACCAATAAATGAACCAAAAAACTACCATGAAAGTTGGTGTTTATATACGACCTAAATATATCAATTATATCAGAAAATACACTATCTACTACCCCAAAAGTTGAACCAAAAAAATATCACGTTAGTTAGTGTTTAAATACGTTATAAAATATACAATTACATCAGAACATAAACCCAAAAAAACTATCCCAAATTTTTGTGTTTATTAACAATCAATATACACTATCAATTACATCAAATCACCTACACCAAATACATTATCAATTACACCTAGTCTTTTACCAAAATAATATTCAAGGAATTTGGCGTTTATATCACTCACACCAAAAATAAATGATGAATAATGGTGTTTATAAAAACATACTACATAATTGAACCTAATAATATACTAAAAACGATTAATAATATTTATTTTTTATTCAAGAATTGAAACCAGTCAATCGTTGCACCAGATCATTTACCAAAGCATATGAATTTTATACCTAATCACAAAAACATACAATTTAAACCAACGAATAAATACCAAAATGACCTAATATAGATTGTAAGAAAAACGAGAAAATGACATAAATGGTCCCTAAACTATCACAATAGGTCTAAAATGGTCCCTTAACTATACACGTGACATATATAGTCCTTTAACTATCCACCCTTTTGTCAAGTTTGGTCTATATCACTTTTTATAAAAAAAAGTGTTAACAAACACCATTAACATACATGATTGAATTCTGTCTCCTTTCTTTTTTTCCACCTCTTTTTCTCCATTATCTCATTGTTTTCTCACTTTCAATTTTCCAATTCTTCTCCATTGACTTTCTTTTTTGTCATTTCCTTTCTCTATTATCTCACTATTTTCTCACTTTTTTTTTCAATTCTTTTCTTCATTGTCTGCAATTATGTCGTTGATCGTTATTTCATGCGAGTTAAAGCAAAATGCAAAGTAACGAACACAATTGAGAAAATATTGTGACCAAAAAATATGATTCTATTTTTATGTTAATAATCGATCATTACATCAATGAAACTGCATAAAATTGCAGAAAAGTTCAAAAATCAGCAACTAAATTGAATTATAAGTGCTCTGTTTTCAACAGTCTTTGTGCAGAAAATAGCTTAAACTACAAAAAAAAAATAGCAGTTATCAAACTTTGATCGAATTGCAGCACCAAAACACCCAATCAGCAGAAAACGGCAAAATCAACACCAAACTATACATACCATAGCACTAGACAGCAACATCAAACCACCAAAAAATCAGCACCAAACTGCACAAAACACTGCTCCAAAAACGTCACCAAACTGCACAAAAACAGCTCCAAAAACATCACCAAACTGCGCAAAAAAAGCACCAAACTGCTGCACAGACAGCAGCATCCAACCACCAAAAATCAGCACCAAACTACACAAAAACTAGCATAGAAACTGCGCCAAACTCGCCAAAATCTAGATTCTAGGGTTTTCTTGACTGTAGCGTCTCACAATGAAGAAAAGAGGAGGGAAAAAGAAAATCAAGAGAGAGAGTACTGAATGACGGCGTTTGTTAACGGTGGATAGAAACCAAACTTGACAAAAGGGTGGATAGTTAAAGGACTATATCTATCAAGTGTATAGTTAAAGGACTATTTTAGACCTACTATGATAGTTTAGGGACCATTTGTGTCATTTTCTCTAAGAAAAACTATCATACGAAAAAAATCACAAATATATTAAACTAATCGCATAAAAAACACCAATTCAATTGTTATTTGTTCAAATACCTAATTCGTCCCATCGTTCGTTGTGTTGAATTAGAATTCAAAAATTATTGGTATCCATGTTTCAACAATCGATCAGAATGAGTAGAAAGAGAATTTTATTTTTGTTAAAAACCTTTCTTCATGAGAGAGATTATATAACAAATCTGAGTAAATCGTGGAAGGTAAAATAATTGGAGAAAATCAAGAAATATGAGATAAGCGTGGCTGACTATTTCTAGGTTTTTTTTTTAACTATAAATTCTATTTTTTTTTAAAAAAACTATTGATATATAAGTGGAAAAAAAAACTATTGCTATATAGTAGTAATTAAGGTACTTAAGTTGTATACTTAAAGTTTTTTGCCCGATTGGCAAATACGTCTTTGCTGTAGTCGGCAAAAAGTTAATGATTTTCAATTTTACGTATAAGTATATCAATGTCTCTCTTTTATCATAATTATTATTATTTCAATTATGATCATATTTTTTCATTTAAATTTATCACATAACACCCTAGTACGGTGGTGACACCTTTCCATTTCAAGTTATCATGTCTTTAAGTAACATCTTAATCTATTTTTCTAAATCTCAAATATTTTTGCAAACAACTTCAGTTTGTCAAGTCATCTTATATTTTTTATACTGAAGGAAGTAATCTTGTACACAACAAATACAATTTACCAACATGAATTGAGACAAAAGTTAAAAAGTTTCCATAACACTCTTTTATATAAGGAGATTAGATATTTCTTAGAGAAGAAATCAGAAGAGTGGGATGGGGGCCAACAAAAATGAAGAAATGAAGGGGGTAATGACAAAAGTAGCCATGTGTTGAGACAAAAGAACTTTATCACATATGGTGGCGGAGTTAGGAATTCAAACAAGAGAGCTAAAAAAAATTAAATCTTGTGCTAAAGGATTTATATATATATATAAAATCATTTTTATCCTATTTATATAGTATACTATTTCAACAAAGGCGTTCAATTGGACCCCTCTGCCTCGGCCCCTACATATAGACATAGAACCAGCCAGAAGGCATATTAGTACAAACAAAATCTTCCAAACCATCACAGCAATAATACCCCCTATGGCCAACCCTGTCCTACAACACTGTGTCAAGTGTCAATCTTGACAATGAATCTAATTGAAGACAGATATATTTGGAGGAAAATCAAGATTTCTGAAAATTCCATTTGTTTCCTTTCTTTTACATAAAATTCTGCAAGAATTTAACTGTTGTGCATTTCCAACACCAGTAAACCATGATAAAGAAATCATTGCAGATAACCTCTTATGACTACATTTGGTGCAAAAAAGAAAACTGAAATAGAAGTACAGTAGATCAGAGAGTACATACACACCCTCATTGTCATCATAATCATGTCAGGCAAACTAACAGTCATCTTATTCTTCTTGTTTCTCAACATATCTTTTTTATTCCCAACATCCATTTCTGGTTTAAATCAAGAAGGGGTTTCTTTAATGTCATGGCTTTCCACTTTTAACTCTTCTGCTTCTGTTGCACCTTTCTCTTCATGGAATCCAAGTCATGAAAATCCATGCAAATGGGATTATATCCAATGCACCAGTAATGGATTTGTTTCAGATATCAAGATCAGGTCGATCAATCTTCCCGCGATATTCCCAAGTCAAGTTCTTTCTTTTCACTTTCTGGAAGTGCTAGTTTTATCAAATTGTAACCTCACTGGTGAAATTCCTGTTTTTATTGGAAACTTGTCATCGTCTCTGAGGATTTTGGATCTCAGTTTCAATTCTCTAACAGGAAGTATTCCACCTGAAATAGGAAGATTATCACAGCTGAAGCAACTTTTGTTGAGTTCTAATTTCTTTGAAGGTCAGATACCAAAGGAGATAGGAAGATGTTCTGAATTGCAGCAGCTTGAGCTCTTTGACAATCAGTTCTCTGGAAAGATACCAGAAGAGATCGGTCAGTTAACGAGTCTTGAAATCTTTCGTGCTGGTGGGAACGTGGGAATTCAAGGAGAAATCCCAATGCAGATATCAAGCTGCAAAGAGTTGGTCATTTTGGGTCTTGCAGATACCGGTGTTACGGGTCAGATTCCACATAGTATAGGTGAACTCAAGAAGCTGCAGACTCTTGCTGTTTACACAGCTAATTTGACTGGTGAAATCCCTCCAGAAATTGGGAATTGCACTTCTTTAGAAGAATTGTTTGTCTATGAGAATCAAATTACAGGAGAAATTCCAAGTGAACTCGGTCTCTTGAAGAATCTTAAGAAGGTTTTGCTTTGGAAGAACAATCTGACGGGGGAAATTCCAGGAAATCTTGGAAACTGTTCAAGTTTGAAAGTGATTGATTTCTCTTTGAACTATCTATATGGTGAAATCCCTCCGTCTTTCGGGAATATAGGCACATTGGAGGAGCTTCTATTATCAGAAAACAGTATTTCTGGAGAAATCCCATACTATATCGGCAACTTTTCCAGCTTGAAGCAGCTTGAATTGGACAACAACAACATTTCAGGTGTGATTCCACCTACAATTGGGAAACTAAAGGAGCTAAATCTGTTTTTCGCTTGGGAGAATCAACTGCACGGGAGCATACCGACTGAGCTAGCAGATTGTTGGAAACTTCAGTCTTTGGATCTTTCTCACAATTTCCTTACAGGGTCCATCCCAAACACTTTATTCAATCTCAGGAACTTGACTAAGCTGCTGCTGATATCAAATGTTCTGTCCGGTGGAATTCCACCTGATATTGGAAATTGCACCAGCTTATCCAGATTCCGCCTCGGATCAAACAGGTTAGATGGTCCAATTCCTCCAGAAATAGGGCGTCTACCGAGTTTGAGTTATCTTGAACTTTCACAAAATCAATTCACTGGATCAATCCCTCCAGCTATTGGCAACTGTCCACAGCTAGAAATGGTTGATCTTCATGGAAACAATCTTCAAGGAACAGTTCCTTCCTCTTTTGTGTCCCTCACTGGTCTTAATATATTAGACCTATCCATGAACAGAATATCAGGTAACATTCCAGAAGATATAGGGAAACTCATATTACTGAACAAGCTCATACTGAATGGAAACAACATAGACGGAATGGTTCCTAAATCACTTGGACTCTGCCAGGATTTGCAGCTGTTGGATTTAAGCAGCAACAGACTCGTGGGCTTAATCCCTGAAGAGATTGGGAACCTCCAAGGACTAGATATTCTGTTCAATTTAAGTCATAATTTTCTGACCGGACAGATTCCTGAAAGCTTCTCTAACCTCTCCAAGCTAGCCAACATGGATATTTCTCATAACATGTTGACTGGAAGTCTTAGAATACTCAGTAACCTTGATAACCTTGTTTGTCTGAATGTTTCATACAATAACTTTTCTGGTGTTCTTCCTAACACCAAATTCTTTCAAGGTCTCCCTCCTAACGCTTTTATTGGTAATCAAGAGCTCTGCACTGACAGAGCTGCATGCCATTTAAGTGGTGATCACCATGGATTAAAATCCATAAAGAAGATCACCATTGCTATTGTACTCAGCATTTTCATAGTCATGCTAATTGTGACAGCTTCTATTGCCATCTTTATCCGAACACAGGGAGAGATATGTCAGAAGGACGACGAAGAAAATGGTTTGCAGTGGGAATTCACCCCATTCCGAAAGCTTAGTTTCTCTGTAACTGATGTAGTGCCAAGACTTAGTGAATCTAACATTGTTGGAAAGGGCTGCTCAAGCTTTGTTTATCGCGTTGAGACTCCATCAGGACAGGTGATCGCAGTGAAGAAACTATTGGCTAAGAAAATCGGTGAAGTTCCTCAGAGGGACTTTTTTTCTGCAGAAGTTAGAACACTGGGATCAATCAGGCATAAAAACATAGTGAGGCTTCTTGGATGTTGTAATAATGGAAAAACAAGATTGTTGTTGTTTGATTACATTAGTAACGGAAGTTTATCGGGACTTCTCCATGAGAAGAGGGTATTTCTGGATTGGGATGCTAGGTTTAATATCATATTAGGAGCAGCTCAGGGCTTAGCTTATCTTCACCATGACTGTAGTCCTCCTATAGTCCATCGCGATATCAAAACCAATAACATTTTGGTAGGTCCACAGTTTGAAGCTTTTCTTGCAGACTTTGGACTTGCAAAGCTATTAAACACATCATCAGATACTTCAAGAGCTTCCACCATAATAGCTGGTTCCTATGGGTATATAGCTCCGGGTGAGTACATTTCCTCAAATTTCCACGGTAAATATTCAAATATTTACTAAGTGCTCAACATTTTGATAACATGATTATGCTAGTACTATTGAATATTAGCTTTAAAGAAACACTTGAAGTTCACTATATTAGTCTTGTACCCCGTGAAATTCACCGTGCAAGACATATAGTAGGTATATATACTATGTTTGGACAGCATTCTAAATGTTTTGGTCCTACATTGCAGAATATGGATATAGTCTAAGAATAACTGAGAAGAGTGATGTATATAGCTATGGCATTGTGCTTCTCGAGGTCCTAACGGGGATGGAACCAACTGATTCCCGGATACCAGAAGGCACCCACATTGTCACTTGGGTCAATCAGGAGCTAAGAGTAAAACATAAGGAATTCACAACAATTCTTGATCAGCAATTACTTTTAAGGTCTGGTACACAAACTCAGGAGATGCTTCAAGTTCTTGGGGTGGCACTACTTTGTGTTAACCCGTGCGCGAATGAAAGACCAACAATGAAGGATGTAGCAGCAATGCTAATGGAAATCAGGCAAGAAAATGAAGATCTTGAGAAGCCTAATCGAGGAGTGGTACCGAATCCTAAAGAAGCAATTAGTTGTCCTAGTATCTCTGGTTCATCTCAATCTCTCACCAGATCCCCTCCTCAGTAACTCTAGTTAACTTAGCCTCTCTCTAGTTCTAACTAGTTGATTTTTTCAAGTAACTAATAAGGATGTATAGATTATCAATATTCATTTCACAAAATAAGAACAATACTCTTTCTAGTCCCGACTATAAGTCGTTTTGACAAACTAAATTTGTTATTGTTAGTATAAATGAAGAATGATCATTTTATTTTTCCTTCCAATTTGTGCAACTACCCTAGAAGAAATGTCAAAAAGTGATCCCTACAACTATTCAATTAAAGAAATGCAAGAAAAGAGGGCAATATCTCCCAGATCATTAGACTTAACATGTCCGAAAAACAGCTAATTTAGTTTATAATGATGAAGTAAAAATTAAGAGAGTAAAAGTACAAGAACAATTGTCCTCATTAAAATGACAGTAAACCAATATTATTATGTGATGATTGATTAAATGAGAAGCATAAATATGTGATGATTAAAGATTAGGAACCAAATATCAACCATAGAAAGTATAGCAGCAATAGCAATCTCAGAGTCCAAACTGGGGCCTCTGATTGCCAGGGGTGTATGTAGCCTTTTGGTTACAGGTTCAACTAAATCCGTAACTTTCAACATGCAATATATAAATACATATGTAAAAATCAACTAAAATTTCAAGACTCTCAACAAATATTAGATGTGACCCCTTAATTTTAACAGTACAATGAGTTCGATATTGAGAATCTTAAAAAAATTGAACTCATTAAATTTAAATCTTAGATCTGGCTTGAACTCTAGCTTGTGGGGTGATGATAAAAAGGCAAGGTTGTGACAAGATCTTTGTTGGAACTATGTAAACTGAATCATGTAGTATGGGGAAAGGAAGGGACCATCATTCCCTACCAATTTCTTTACAAATCATTTTCACAAAAGATGAAAAAGAATCAGCTCACCATGTTCTTGAAAGGTACATTGCATTTTAGGCCATGTGATATCAAACCTTTTTTAGGCCCACAAGTAGGTTACAGTAATACATCAATTTTCAAAGTATGCATTATGTAAGTTGACACTTTCTATAACCTCTATGAGAATATAAGGTATTAATCAAATTCTTCTTCTTATTCCAAGCATTTGATTAATAACTACTCATTGCTAATATGAAAATAATTCTTTTTTGAATAATTTTTCTACCATCACTTATTAGCAACAATTGAAAATAATCCTGTCTTAAAAGATGTTATTGAGTAATCCAATGAAATAGATTCAAATAGAATGTAGTGGATACTAATAGGCTATATTGCTTGGACTCTGGTGTCGGTATCCAATATGGATATGGATCTAGAGGTTGGATTCTTCATTACATTATTTTTAGTATTCAGGGGTATGGTTCCTAGGGATGCTGGGATACAACCAATAATTGTATATTATGGAATATACAGTATATATTTTGATATATTAAAGTTATTAAACTAAATCTAATAAAATTTAATTCTTAATAAACGCCTAAAACTTATATTCATAAGATATGTAATAGCAAATCATATTCATACTTTATATATATGTACTCAAAGCACCCAAGGTACATACCACATCCAGTACGTGACGGAGATGGCAAAGATTTTGAAGAGTCCGAGCAACATAACTAATAGGTAGGTAAAAATCTTGTATATTGCTAAGCATCCACTAAAACAGAACACCACTTTATCCAATGAAAACAAGTACCATATGAGTACTTTAGTCAAGATTAAGGTACGTCCCCAAAAATGAAACTTGTGGATGATTGTAATGACAAGTTTCAAAGATATGTAAACATGAGTACATGACAATCGGCACAAAGTAACATTTAAGTTTGTGCTTGATGCATCAACATAGAATATAAATTTGGATGACATAATTAAACCATCAACTTTAACAAAATCCACTTTAAACATGACTAGCTATCAACATAAAGTATTAAGTAAAGCTAAATTTCATACTTTAATTTGTGTATAATCAGTAAAGCATCATCTCCCTTATTTTGTTATCCATCTTATATCATAGTAAAATTTGGAGTGTAGTTGATCAAAAATAAAAAACTTGGCTTTCAACCCCAGACTGGCACATACAAGGCAAGACATATAGACACCAATGGACATGTGCAGAAAGAGGAAAGGACAAAGGTTGGCAGATACAAAGATCTATAGTGATCACTAAAAAACAAGTGTGTTAGCTAGATGTAGAAGAGGTGCAAAGAATGAAGGAATGCAAAATGAATAATTTAATCACTAAATTGGAGCCTGTTTTCTTGTTTTTTCTTTACTTAGTGAGAATTTTTCTAGTATTAAATAAAGTTTTAAGTAATAATTGGTATTTGTGGGTTACTAGCACTGATTCCTAAAAACTAACAAAAACTACTTACAACTTCTATTGCTAAATTAAATACTAAAAATCTGTTGCAAATACCTAATAGGTAGGTAAGAATCTTGTATATTGATAAGCATCTAAAAGAGAACACCATTCTATCCAATGAAAACAGTACCATATATATGATTTACTTAGTCAAGATAAAGGCACATCACAATAAATTGAACTTGTGGATGATTGTAATGACAAGTTTAAAAGATATGTAAACATCATGACAATCAGCACCATAAGTACTAAAGAAACATTTAGGTTTATGTTTTATCCATGATACTGCTGCATCAGCGTAGAATGTACATTTGGATGATATAAACCATTACTTTTTAGAAAATCTACTTTAAACATGACTTATGATAAAAAAAAAAGCATTAAAGCTATATATTGGTTTCTTTATATATAATCAATGAATCATCTATCCTAGCATGTTATCCATCTTATCATAGTAAAAGTGGGAGGGTGCTTGATCCAAAAACTTGGCATTCATTCTCTAGACAGACACATACAAGGCAAGATAGTCACAAGTCACACAACCGACATGTGCTCAAAGAGTAAAGGACAAAAGAACGCAGATACAAGGATCTATATTGATTACTAAAAGCCATGTGTTTTAGATGTAAAAGTTAGTGCAAAAAGATAAACGTCCCACAATACAGATTGAACAACCATAAGATAAGTCATCCCAAAAAACAAGATCATATTGAGCAGTAACTTCGAGGAAGATAGCATTGGGACATGCTATTACCTATGTATAGTGACGGGCCATGGGTGACGAGTGTCATGTTCAATTTAAGAGCAATCTTAAGTGGAGAAGGGTCTGAGGTAAGCCCTTCCTCTATCAATGGTAGGCACAGAAGGTATAAGCAAACCTGGTAAGAATTTTTGTGAAATAAGGTTTCAACAATAATAGGTGTTTGGTTACCCCACAGAAGAAAAAAGTAAGGGCGAATTTGATGGACAAGTAACTCCTGCAATGGAAGTGACCGTTTACATATATCATAACTTTTTCATGCTCACTCGTTTGAATATCCGAAGTAAACATAGCACATAAGTGGGTATAAAACGAGTATTTAGTCACATGACATAACATGGAATTCCGTGTGACTTATAGGTCACAGGTTCGAGCTGTGGAATCAACCACAGTTTTGACATTCTACTTTAAACATGACAATGATCAGCATAAAGTATCAAAGCAATATTTAACACTTTTGTGGTCTCTGTCGAGTTTCAATGACAGATAGCTAACAATCAAGTGTCCCTTCATATCGTGTTAAAAGTTGAAGGAAAGTTGACTATACACTTGGCTTCAACACAACGAAAAGAAGAAAAGAAAAGTTACACAGAAGAGTAGTCACTCTAACAGAGCTTGCTTTACACAATCCCCCCAGACAAGTGTACAGCGGAGGTAGGCACAGACATATATGCACAAACGATAAAGGAAAAAGGCGTGCAGAAAGAAGAATCTACTTTGATTACCAGAAAAACTAGAGAATTACAAGCTAAGAAAGTGTAAAGTGTGAAGGAATGAAATTACAATGTATTTACAAATCACTAGGAGGAACAGAAGTCAATTTACAATATCAAAGAGAACCAAAATTAGTAATTGGCTCATACTTTTGCAATCGGCTACAAGTGTGTGGTAGCATATTGCTCCATTTGGCAACAATTTCTTTTATTTTTGGCTCCTTTCGGAACATATTCCACGATCCAGCATTAAATCTTACAAAATTAGTAGTTCAACCCTTGCATAAGTAAGGACAGCACATACAATGTAAAATCCTGGGCTTTGCAAGGAAATACAACGTAAGTAACATATACATGGAGTGTGGTGATTGGCATATCAAAGAATCTTAGTTCTCCTAATTATAGATTTGAGATCAAAGCTCAATTCACAATGCTAGAAGAGGCATAGCAAAAATAACGCAAATGTGCCAGTACTCCAACAGTCATCAGCCGCTACGTGGATAATCTGATGCAC
Organism: Solanum acaule; assembly: GCA_036250505.1. Taxonomy (NCBI): domain Eukaryota; kingdom Viridiplantae; phylum Streptophyta; class Magnoliopsida; order Solanales; family Solanaceae; genus Solanum; species Solanum acaule. The sequence goes on along the minus strand of JAJOOR010006866.1, from coordinate 6,163 downwards.
TTACATGTGTGGCTGGAAAAAACTCATAGACAGCTGAGAGATGATGCTTACTGCTTCCCCCCTGGATTCCATTTTATACTGCAACCAATGCTAGTAGAAAGTACAAAAATAAATTTAGTGCACAACTTTACCCACCCATTTCCATTAGGCTTTTCAAGGAAGAAAACCAGAAATACTTTTCAAATGGAAATAAGAATACCTGGGTTTTTGAGTTGATGAAACTGGCTGGCCACTAAGTACACAATCTATCGCTAGGCTTAAGTCCCTATAGGATGTATCATAACAACTACATTAGGAATTCACAATACAATCGATTCTTGAGGGAAAATTGAGCAGACAATGTAATTAACCTTCCCGTGACAGGCACATTGTTACTTGGCCTTGAATCATCAAATTGTCCATGATACACTAGCTCAAAGGGCCTTCTGCCATCCTGACATAAGATGAAATATCAAATCTGTAAATAATTCCACAATAATAAAAAGCAAGATTGCTTACAACTCTTTTGAGAATATTTTTATAGAGGTTTCGAGAATATGTTAAGTATTATTAACTTGGGATGAAAGAAATAAGAGGAAACCCAAATCACTCTCAGTAAGAACTGAGATACACAGCGACAAATTGTGGCTGAACAGATAGCAAACAAGGGGGTAAATACATCCATAAGGTGGATAACGTATAATGTAGGGAAAGAAACAAGGGGCAGAAAAACATGCAAATTGCAAAACAGGGGCGCAGTGTGTCATGTTGAGTGCTGACCTTGAAGCTTTCAGATATAACTCATGTAGTCATTACCTTTTTGAATAGGAAAAATTCTGGTGTACAAACAGCCCCAAAATCTCTTGCCACTTCTTGTGACTACAAGAAAAACATCAAGCTGAAGAAGTTCGATACGAAACAGATTCTATAATATTTCAAATAGAAACATAAGAAACAGACAATATAACTACTGCATGCATGTCATGTAGTGTATTGAACACCTCATCTTTGTACAACAGTTCATGATTACAAAATAAAATGCAATTTGGAAGATTTTTTACCAACCATAACAACTCCACAATTGTACTTCTACGGCATAGTTTACATAATTGCAGCCTCAAGGAGGAAGAGGAAAAGGCGCATGTAGCATACAACTACTTGGTTTAACTGAATCTAACATTTTCACATGGAGCACAGAATATATATGTAAGAAAACACTAAAATTTATATGTGCAAGGATTCAATGTTAAGAACCTAGAAGCTGAAACCATCAAAATCAATCCCTGGATTCGCCTTTGGGTATGATTACTTTTTACCTTATTCATTGACTTATTAGCATCCTGTTCTTGTCACGGTTGACCTAACTAAACTTCAGGAATGTGTAGTTAAAAGCAATTTGGCAGAGGAGGTAAAAACAGTATGAAAATAAGCTAGATTAGTCCATTTTCTCAATGGAACTAGACCAATTTTGTAGAAAGATATAGGGGAGAAATAAGGGTTAATAGCGGACTGGTGAACATCTGAGTCTAGCCAGACACTGATCTCATGCAACCAAAAATTTCAATAGAAAATGAAAAAGTAAATGGGAAGAAAGTGAATGTGATATATACAAAGACTAAGCTAAGAGAAACCAGCATCACAAATGGAAAAATCCACCAGAAAAGATACCACAGGCGACAACATAGTGCAAGAGCATATCGGAGTAATAAAACACAAGCAATTTAATTGAAAACTATCATCAAGAACACAGTATAAAAGCAAACCTCATCATAAAGATAAGGGAAAGGATATTTGAAGAACTTAGTATCTTCAGCCATGAATTCAGGTCCATCCTGTGAAAAATAGAGAAACTCACAATAAAATCACATAATAGTCTCACAAAATCAAGAGATCATAAGTTATAAAGTATCTCAACCTGTGGATGTGTAACTACAGAGTTTGAAGATATTGCTACCACTGCAAGCCCTTTCTGCAGCAAAGATGAACTTCTTGATGTTATTCTGTTCTTTTCAACAACTGAGCTGACAGCAAGCAGAGAGAGCATGTAATGCGTGAAATCAGAAAAGAAGGAAAATGGAATCAGCTTTCTACTTACCTTCATGTAGAAATTTGAGAGTTTAACAATATCCTTCTTCAAATGTATGACAAATGGACAATGGTTGCAGATGAACATAACCTACAAATTAAGTTAATCAGAGATGAATCACAGTAAACACAGGTTAATAAAGAAGAGGGACAGAAAATCCATGATTCTTTAGTTCTTTTTTCAACCTTTGGCTCAACACAATAAAGCTTCTAATTTTTAGTAAAACCTTGTGCAGGCATAAGACAAACACAGGGTTTAGGTCAAAGCTATTGGGTTCAGACGAACCCATAGCCAGAACTGTACATCTGCCTCTGGACAAAGATCAAGAAACAAACTCCCCCCTTAATAATACAAGCTTTTGAATGCTTGTAAGTTGTATGTAGAACTAAAAGGCAAAGGCGGGGATAAGAAGTTGTACAGACTAGCCAAGGCGAGAGAGAGGAGGGCTCGTGACCTAGATCAAGTGAAGTGCATCAAGGACAAGGACGACAAAATTCTGGTGGAGGAGGCGCTCATTATATGGAGAAGTCAGTCATACTTTCATAGATTCTTGAACAAAGAGGGGGATAGACATTGAGTTGGGGGATTTGGAGCACACAGAGAAGAGTCGTGATTTTGGGAATAGTTGGTGTATAAAGGTTGAGGAAGTTAAGAGTGTTATTCATAGGATGCACAGGGGAAGAGAAACTGGGAAAAACGAGATCCCGGTGGAACTTTGGAAGCTAGACGAGATCCCAGCGAAATTTTGGAAGAATGCAGGTAGGACAGGAATGGATTGGCTGACTAGACTGTTTAATGTTGCTTTCAAGATGATGAAAATGCCCGAAGAATGGAAGTGGAGTACAATGATTCTGTAGTACAAGAACAAGAGTGACTATTCAAAATTGCAACAACTATAGGGATATCAAGTTGCTAAGCAATTATGAAAGTTTGGAAGAGGGTAGTGGAGAAGAGGGTGAGAAGGAGCGTGTCTATTTTAGAAAACTAGTTTGGATTCATGCTGGGACATTCAACGACAAAAGGCATTCGTCTTGTGAGGAGGTTAGTGGAGCGGTATAGGGAGAGGAAGAAGAACATCCACATAGTGTTCATCGATCTAGAAAAAACCTATGACAAAGTTCCTAGAGAGGTTGTATGGAGTTGTTAGCCTACCTGTTGCGTACACTAGGGAAATCAAGGACATATATGATGGAGTCAAGACCCAGGTAAGGAGGACAGTGGGTGGAGACTTGGAGCACTTCCCAGGTGTGACAGATTTTTTCCGGGGATCAGTTTTCAGCTTGTTATTATTTGACTTGGTGTGTAATAACGCGATACATCCAAGGTGAGGTGTTATGGTGTATGTTATTTATGGATGACATAGTTCTAATTGACGAAACCTGTGGCGGAGTTAACCCTAAGTTGGAGGTTTGGAGAAAGACCCTGGAGTCTAAAAGATTCAGGTTGAGCAAGACCAAGACTAAATACTTAGAGTGTAGTTCAATGACATGACGCATGAAGCTAGCATAGAAGTGATCCTTGATACACAGGTCATCTAAATGAGGAAAAAATTCAAAGTATGTTTGGTTTATTATCCAAGAAAATAGGGAGATTGACGAGGATGTCACACATCGTATTAGTGTAGGATAAATGAAATAGAGGCTCGCGTCCAGAGTCTTGTGTAATAAGAAGGTGCCCGATGTACCGCGGATTTACGGTACTTTTAATGCTTTAAACTTGGAGTTTTGCGTGTGTCTTAAGCATTTGATAGTAGATTTGATGGTCTTTTGATTATATTTTGCAGGGAAATAGGTTTTGGAGCAGTGGGGATGAGAAGAGTTGAAGAAACAGCAGTTTGGTGTTTGACGAGTCATCCTACGAGTCGTAGACCTTTCTACGAGCTGTAGGATTGTACCGTAGAATGAAGCAATACATATTGGGGCTAAGTGTAAAATGACGGAAGCTGATGACGGGTTGTAGTAACTTCTACGAGCCGTACAATTGAGTCGTGGAAAAGTTCAGAGGAGTTAAGCTCCAATACTTGGTTGACAACATGACAGGACGGTTCGTGCTAAGTTCTACAGGTCGTAGAACATAATCCTAGAAAACTTCAGAAGAGAAGTTAAAGTTGTTGTTTGACGGATGGTTCCTACAAACCGTAGGACTTCCTATGAGTCGTAAGAATGAACCATAGGAATGACTGCCTAAATCGAATTTTTCTAGATTTCCTTTTCCTACTTTATTTAGGATTTGATGTCTATACGTATTAGTTGTAATTTTCGTATTTGGGTTGTCAGACAATATGATACTTTTACTTTTGGCTTTGAGAATTAACTTGCAAACGTTTTGTGCATTTAATTCTTGAACTATTGGTTTATAGTATTGCTTTTTGTTCGTCAATTCAAGATTCCGGACTTCATATACTCTAATTGTAAGTTCATAATTTATTTTATCAAACATATTATGAATTGTGATGACACAAGCATGAGTAGCTAAATCCACAACTAAGGTTGTGGGAACCATGAGTAATTAACAAAGTAGACCTAATAATTAAGTAATCCTTGAATATTGTTTATGCATGTATTGTTGATCTCTTCGTTTTGAATGTTTTTTAACGGTGCGCAACGTTAGAACTCGCCTTATTCCAATTTGCCCGACCAAGGAAGTAATGAATGGGAAAAGAGATTAAACAACGGAGATTTAGCGTTGATAATCCGCTATCTAATAACCTAACCTAAAGATGCGAGGGTTAATCTGGGGTCAAGGATAAGGGTTAGTAAAGCCCATAGACCGACCAAGTTGCATGGTGAAATTCCCTACTTGGATGACCAATCACTTAGGAGATACCTAACTTACCGACTCTGCATGTCAAACATTAGATAAGGGTTACTGTTATAAGTTTTACTGCGTTAAGAGCTGGTGGGGAACACATCATATACCCTAGTTTCATCTTATATTGATCTTACAAAACTATGAATCCTGTTTACTTGGTTACTTGTTATTGAAATCAATCAATTAATCTTTTATGTTACAAAACCCCCCTTTTTACGGAGAAAATCTGACTAAAATTACAATCAACAGTAAATTGGCCTAAGTCTAGACCATATTCCTCGTGGGATCGACCCTAACGGTTCTTTATTTGACAACGACCGCTTATACTTCTTAAGTGAAGTGTAATTTGGGCATATTAGTGCCACGAAAACTTAAATGTAAATTCTACAGAGTGGTTAGACCAACTATGTTGTATGGGCGAAGTGTTGGCTAGTCAAGACCTCTCACTTTTAGAAGATGAAAATTGCGGAAATGAGGATGTTGTGGTGGATGTATGGGCATACTAGGAGAGATAGAATTAGAAATGAACATATTTGGGACAAGGTGGGAGTGGCCACGATCAAGGACAAGATGTGGGAAGCGAGACTGAGATGATTCATACATGTAAAGAGGAGATGTGTGGATGCCTATTATAGAGATGTGAGAGGTTGGTTATAGACTGCTTCAGGAGAGGTAGAGGTAGACTGAAGAAGTATTGAAGAGAGGTGATTACACAAGACATGAAACAGTTGCAACTTACCGAGAACATAGCCTTAGATAGAATGTTGTAGAGGATACGAATTAGGGTAGAAAGTTAGTAGGTAGTTGAGTGTTTTCTCGCTTATCCTTCTATACTAGTAATCATAGTATTTCTCCTATAGTTTCTTGCCCTTCAATTTTGTTATGTTGTTTCATGTCCTTTTTACAGATGACTCTGTTCTGTTTTCTATAGTATCTTGACATGGTTTCTTCACTTCCATTATTTCCTTTTCTGACTTGCAATGGTATGTTTTTCTTGAGCTGAGGGTCTATCAGAAACAGATCTACATCCCAAAGTAGGGATAAGGTCTGTGTACACTCTATCCTCCCCAGACCCCAGTCATGGGACTACATTGGGTATGTTGTTGTTGTAATTTAAGAAACCCCAATAAATTCATCACACCAAAGTTAGTGAAGTATCCATCAAAAAATGTGTAGCACGTAACCCTTCGGGTGGCCCAGTGGTTTGAGCTTGGGACTTCCATGTTGGAGGTCTCAAGTTCGAAACCCCTTGCCAGCGAAAGCAAGGGGTTTGCCTTCTGGGTCGAG
>JAJOOR010006864.1:0-23203 GCA_036250505.1 Solanum acaule | reverse complement strand
ATAGATTTGTTAGAGTCGAGAGATTTATTTTGTTAATTATTGTAATTTATAGTTTCTTTTTCGTCAATTTCAAACAATATATGTTGTTAATTGATAGAATACTTTTAATGTATTTTTTTTAAATAAATATGTGTGACTGTCCATGTCCCAATTTATGTGGCACATGTAAATCCTAGACTCTTCTAATATATAGTAATATAATAAACTCCATAAATAAAATATTATAAGAATTTGTACGAATATGTACTAACTAGAGTACAGATGTAGACCTGCATATTTTTAATTTCATATTTGGGAGATTTAGATATGAAGCTTAAGTAAGTAATTAGGAAAACGAAAGAAAGAGAAGCCAATGTTGTGGATCAGGGTGATGCTATGTGTATAACTCTCCAACTAATTATGAAGGGTCTCGTAGAGTTTTTTCAAAAAAATCAAAATGCAGCTATATCATCAAAATATTCACAGGCTAACACACATGAAAAACTGAGAAAATTGCCTAATTCCTATCAAATGGCCCCTAAATTCCAAAGATGATGTGGATCATGGTCAGACTATACATATTGCTCCCCAACTCATTACAGAGAGTCTCATAAAGTTTTTTTTCAAAGAAAACGAGTGGAAGCCATATCACCAAAATATTCATGAGCTAGCACACACGAGAAATTGAGAAAATTGCTTAATTCCTGTGAATTGGCTCCTAAATGCCTAAAAATACCTCAAAAATAGAGAGATTGTACGTACTGCTCCCCCAACTTTCTACAGAGGGTTCCGTAAAGGTTTCCCAAAAAGATCGATCCGAAGTCACATCACCAAAATATTCATGGATCAACACACAAAAAACTGAGAAAACTGTCTAATTAATGTAAATTGGCTCCTAAATGCTTTAAAATTTGTGGGACTATATGTACGGCTCCTCCAACTCCCTGCAAAGGGTTCAATAAAGGTTTCACAACAAAAATCGATCGAAATCTATGTAACCAAAATATTCAGGGCTAACACACAAAAAATTGAGAAAAAATGCCTAATTCCTGTAAATTGACCCCTAAATGCCAAAAAATGTTGTAAAATTGTGAGATTGTACTTACATCTCCCCCAACTCTCTACAGAGGGGATCCGTAAAAGATTTGCAAAAAAATCGACCGAAAGTCATAACATCAAAATATTCATAGGCTATGTAATGACCCGAAAGGTCATTTTTGAAAATTTTGAATATTCATTTAACTAGAGTAAATTAATTGACGGTTAATTATTAAATAACTAATTTTAGTTAATAATTATGGGTTAAGTTTATAATTTGGTTAATACCATATAGCACTTGACCCATATAGAAAAATAAATTATTAGGGTTGAAAATTTTTGGTTCATAATTTAAGAAAAGAAAAGGAGTCAGACTTACCTGCCGACGGGAGAATACTTCATGTCCAGGTAATATGTAATCATGCCAAATATATGCAATTGTGTGTATGGAATGGAGTATATTATTGTTATTATTATAATGGTGAGCAACTTAGTCTTTTATAGTGCATTAATGACTACAAACTATGATTTGAATTGGAAAATCAAGGTCATTTATTGAGGGCTAATGAGAAAATAATGTTTGACTGATTATTGGCTACATATAGTTGAAATTGAGTTTTGTCTCGTGTGGAAGTGACTGGCGAGGAGTTGGGTTCCTTGGCTTATGCGATTCCATCACTGGATTCGTAATCAGTGGTTCTCATATTTATTAATTCTTATTTTATTATCACATAATTATTCAAGTTATGATATATTGACATACTTAATTAAATATTAAGTGTATTACATTATATGAAAGTTATTAGGGTTGTAGTGTTTGGAGAAATTATGACTTAATCCTAGGCTTAAAATTCGGAAAACATGAGAGTTGACATGTTAATTGGCACCAAGATTAGGAACTTGATTATAAATTGAGTGAGTTTTTGAGTCTAGGTTAGACCTATAGTAATTTGAGTGTGGTTAGTTTCTAAATCTTATTGTTATTATTAATGTGAATAGATTGCTTTGAGTTGGAAGTTCAACGAAAAGGGAAGGCTCAAGTCCTGGAGTGATTGTTCGATTATTTGAGGCAAGTGGATTTCTAAACCCTTGTTAAGTGTATGGAATTCGTGTATTTCCTTGTAATGTGTGTTTGGGGGTAATGAGACTTGGTGATGGATTCATTTGTCCACATTGACTTATTCTAATGATGAAAAAGAGGTAATAAAAGGCAATGTGATCAATTATTTGTGTGATATGTTGAGAATGGTTTGAAAGGCTTGTGAATCATTGTTGATGTTGTATCATGATTGTGTTGTTGTGAATTGTGCAATGTTATGAAAATGGTCATCTCCTCATTATTTGTGTGAACATGTCATTTGCATTGTTCTAAGAAATGGTTGTGACAAGTGTTATGCGAATTGAGAAAGAATAAAAAATTAAAGGGGATGTACCATTTCGAGGGACGTATTGCGCGTCGTAATGGATACTATATTTTGAGGGACGTATCGCGCGCCGCGATGGATGCATGGGCAGATATGTCCCCCATGGGTCCCAGACTGAGAGACAGCAGGCGTGTATCATTAGGTCATGAGACATGCATCACTATACTTGACATTGTATTCCATTGCATTACACATATTTATCATTAGTGAACTTGATATTGTGTTTTGCTGATTTTGTGAGTGCCTTTCTGTGGAACTTTGATTGATGAGTATTGAGCTTGTTGTTGATAAAATATGTAATTGTTAGAGTTTTGTTATTGAGTTGTGTGCTATGTGAATTATGAACTGTTGGGTTGGCTGATTTTATACAGGTTGTAGTTGTGGAGGTTGTAATTGATTAATATTGAGCTTGTTGTTGAGAATATGTGATTGTTAGAATGTTGTTGTTGAGATATGTGTTTGTGAATTGTGAACTGTTAGGTTGGGCTGGTTTTATGCAGTTAGTAGTTGTGGAGGTTCGGTTTGGGTGTAAGGAGTACCCATATTATATCCCCTTAGCTTGTGTTTAGAGGTTTACTTGCTGAGTACCGTGTGGTTTGATACTCACTGCTTGGTACTACATTTTTTTTTGTAGGTTACTAGCCCGGACCTTTGTGATATTTTCTCTTCTCCTTGTCCGAGGCTTCTTGTGGAGGTTTGTAAGGTAGTTATTTTTCATTTCAGCGAACCTTCTTTCTTCTTAATTATAATCTTGTTCTATTCTAGAAATAAGGTCATTTGAGACTTGTGTTTTCTTTTGAATCAATTGTAATATTTTAGAGGCTTGTACACGTGACAACCAGATTTTTGGGGTATTTTTTTTGTTGATTATGAATTTTTCCACATTTTATTGTAATAGTTGAGTTTTAGGCTGACTTGTCTTGGTGGGATAAAAACACGTCCATTTTTAGGTCGTGACAGGCTAACACACAAAAAAAATGAGAAAGTCTCTTAATTCCTGTAAATTGACTCCTAAATGTCCGAAAATGCCTTTAAAATGGTGAGATGTACGTAGTGCTCCCCTAACTCCCTATAGAGGGTTCCCTAAAGGATTCTCAAAAAATCGACCGGAAAGCATATCACCAAAATATTCATGGGCTAACACTTACGAAAATTTGAGAAAATCTCCTAATTTCTGTAAATTGATCCCTAAATGCCCAAAAATGCCTCAAAATTGTGAGACTGTACTTATCTCTCCCCCAACTCCTTACAGAGGGTTCCGTAAAGGTTTCACGAAAAATCGATTGGAAGCTATATCACCATAATATTCATGGACTAACACACACACAAAAACTGAGAAAATCATCTAATTCCTTTAAATTGACACCTAAATGCCCAAAAACACTGTAAAAATTGTGAGACTGTATGTACTGCTCCCTCAACTCCCTACGGAGGGGTTCCATAAAGATTTTGCAAAACAATTGATCGAAACCCATATTATCAAATTATTCATGGACTAACACACACGAAAAACAAAAAACAAAAAACTAATTCATGTAAAATTGGCATCTAAATTCTTAAAAAATAATTATAAAAATAATGAGATTGTACATACTACTCTCCAGATCGTTACGGTTAGTCCTATAAAAATTTTGCAAAAATGTTTTGCAATTACTCCCAGTCACTTTGTTTTAATAGAATATACCTAATTTATTCCACAAAACAATGTTGCCTATTTAGTCATTACCAAAAAAAAAATTAAAACAGTCAACTAATCTTAGTCAAACTAACCAACTATATTATGACCATATTATAAAATATAAATAACCTACCTCCATGAGATCCTCAATTTATATTCTTATATAATTCAACCAAAACCATTTATAACAACTCTCCATTTCACACCAAATAAAGAAATAAACAAACTTATAATTATTTCAACTTATAATATATAGACGCTTAGTTTTTTTTTATTTAAAATTGTACTTTTATTTGTTGTTTCATTTTTATTTCTTTTAATTATGGATTTTTACTAGATAGAGATTAAATTATTCGTTTATACGATTCATACATATTCATATAATGTATGATTGTATACATTGTACGTATTTACGTATAAATATATTTTAGTTTTCGAATATTCAGATCATAATTCCATCATAATAACTATTTACTATAGCAAATAACATAACTCTGTAGTAATGAAAGAATTTTGATTTAGTTTAGCTCATTTATGAATTTATATATATGTAATTATCATTTCTAATTATGTCAAGTGATACCTAAAATTGATGTTGACAATTTTATTAGTTTGTGATTATTGACACAATACCGTTGGAATTTAAATGTCTCAATGATCGACCACCCCGTCAAACGACAATAATATACTCAGTGTGATTTTATTAGTGGGGTTTAAGGAGACAAGTAGGAATAGTGTGTACGAAGACCTTATTTCTACTTTTATGGGGTAGAGAGATTGTTAATTTTAATCGATAGACTCTCGATTCAAGAAAAATATTTCAAAACAGTTTGAAAAATACAAAATGAAAGCTCGGATAAAAACACCCAAAAATAAAAAGAAGAAAAATTATTGACAAAAAAAATCAATAATGTAAGGTTTCTATGAAACACGATTCGACTTTTATATAAGAGTTTTATGAAATACGAATCTTAATTAGTCGGACCAATATGATCACATGTGAAGTGGATACTTTTCTTGCTCATTTAAGACTCAAATATTAATAATGTCATCAAATAATAAGCATAAATCACGGGTCAAATTAATATAATTAAGTACAAACCAAAAAAAGGGGTTGTTGTGAACCACCTCTAGCATATACACTTTGCCTTAATGTTCACACATGCATGATCATCATCTAAATAAAAACCAAATCTACATTTTATTTTTTATATAATCGTTAAATAAAATTACTTCTACTTGAATAATACTCTTTTTTCGAGCTGACAGAGATAAGGCTTATGTATGTTATTCTAAAATATATCTACCCTCTCTGAATTTTTCTTGTGGAATTAAACTGATTGATATGTTATTGTTTATTGTTATTAAATTAACTTTAGTATTTGTGAAGGAAATACATATATATGATCTAAAATTATCTACGAAAAAAATGATACCAAAAGCATAATGTAAAACAATCATCAAGTATATATTAATTACACTAAATATGGTACTATATATTACATCTACAAGGGCTAAGGTCCTATATCCCTTATATAAACGAATAAATAAATCCATATCTAGTACAAGATACATATGAAGAAAATAGAATAGAATAGAAAAAACAAATAATCAAACGTCTAGATGTTTTAGATATATGTGCAATATCGATATGAATCCAGAATCTAGAATCAGTGAGTTCAACGTATGTAAATGATGAATTGATAATTTGAACTCATAGAATCTGTTCTAGATTCGCGATTTGGTCCAATATTATTGATAGATCACAAAAAGCAATCAACCATAGTATTTGCCTTCTTCAACTTGAACTCTAAATCATTCTCCAATGGTGTCAAGTTCAAATCCAAACACAAAACTCTTGGACTATTTGATGATTTCTTCACAACATCATGATGAGGAACTTGAATATTATTATTACTATTATTATTATTATTGTTATTTTCATTTAACATACCTCTATGCCTTCTCATATGTCCACCTAAAGCTTGTCCTATAGGAAATTCAAGTCCACAAATTGAACACTCATGTGTTTTTGGCTTAGGTGGTGAAATTGGCAAATGAAAATTCAATTCTCCCATTAATCTTGGCTTCTTGTGACTTGCTCGATGACCGCCAAGTGCTTGAAACGAAGGAAATTGTCTGTTACAAGTCTTGCACTCAAAAACTCGACTAGGAGAATTGTTCACCATCGTGTTAAAATGATTTTCTTGACGTGAAAACAACATCAAGTAATTCGCCACGGTTGTTATATCAAATTCTCCTTCTCTTTCTCTTTTCATTGGTAGAACCACCATGATTTTATGCAATTTTGAGAAATGATTTTTTTTTTTTGGATGGTTTTTTTTTGTTCAAATTTTTGGTGTGAATGGTTTTTTTTTTTGGTAAGAGGAAGAAAAGAATATGAAATATTTTTAGGTTTTTGTGGTGGAAGGTTATTTATTTATAAAGATTTTTAGTTGGATAGTTTGACTAGTATTAGTTGACTTTTTTGTTATGACGAAATTGGGCACGTTAATTTCTTGTGGGATAAGTAAGTTAGAATTACTCTTTTCTCATTAGAAAAAAAAATGATAGCGGGGTTTATTGCTATGATTGATAATTAACTTTATTTTAATTTTTGCTAGGGTGTGTTTGGCGTGTTGGGAGGGTTTTCAATTTTTTCATGTTTGGTCGGTCAGCTAGAATAATATTTTGAAAAATATTTAGTCGATTGTGTAGGATAGGTGTGGGAGGTGGTGACACACAATGATCAATCTTGAAAGACAATGCTAAACCGTACGTCACATCTATTTTTCAAATATCGAGCAAATGACTTGCTGGTTAAAATTAGGAAAACAAGTATATCGTAAGTGAAACTCTGTGTTGATTGTCTCTCCCACCTATGTTACTTACTGTTACCCGACTTGCCTTCCAATCTGCTCATTCAAGAGGTGAATCCATGATTTAATTTTTATATGCTCAATGTGTTGAATGTTTGAATCTATTATATTTTAAAAGTTATAGATTTATACTTAGTATTTATGAATTTTTACACATAATGTACATTTTGCGTTAAAAGTAATGAGTTCAGACGAATTTGTTATCATCACTTTGCACGCCTACGCGCCCATCCCCACTCCCCTCGACCCCTTTCCTACTTCCGGCACCCCCACTGCTACCCTTATCACTCTCCACCCTTAACCCATCCATTCGGTTATAATCGTATTTGCTTAAATTATATAGAATTATTTTTATTTATTTATCCAACATCAAAAAATAAGTAAGAAACTAAAAGTAATTTTCAAAGTGCGCCCAAACACACCCTTAATTCAAAAAAAGGAACTTAAATTAGTGGTATTTAATTAGGAACTTAATAAAGTGAGATGTCATGGAGCACGTAAGCATGACATAATAATTAGGAAATATTAAAACTAGCTATACTACAAGTCTATAACTTGCAAAGTTGACTATAGTGAACCAACATTTTAATTCTTAAGATATTTATTTATGTAAATTCTTGGCAATTTCACTTTTTCTAGAAATTCTATTAGTCCAATTCACACTTTTGTTTCTTTAATTCGAAAGAATTAAAATGTAAGTTGAACAACTATTTGTCTTTTTTTTTTTGTTTTCTTACTCGGTATTTAATATCTGTACAGAAATCTCATTAAATTTGAATTCGAATCAAAATATATCATATTAAGGTTAAATCTCTGTATTTAATAGGGTTTGAATTCAAAATATCTAATTAAGTATAAAAGGTATTTACGATTTCACCATAGTAAAAATTATTTAATAAGGGAAAAAAAGGCCACGCCCACAGATATTTGATGTAGTTTAATATACTCCATAGATATTTGATGTATCAAAAAAAAAAGATTAAAAAGAAAAGATTATGTAAGATCTAAAAACATATTATCAATTAATTAACTAATTGACTGAAAATGTGTGTGCTAATCGCGTTTAACATTCGTATGTACCATGTCTTCATTATTATATATAGTACTATATATTATTAATTGTTCACACTTTACACTACATCATAACTTCTATATATTTTATTTTTTGTGTAATATCTTATGCATTCTAATTAGGGTTTAATTATTTGTCGGTAGCCAGTATCATACTAAAGTCCGACTAAATTTTGATTTGTGTCGGAAAATTCCACATTAGGGATAAAATATTTTCCTACGAAGGCGACTACGTACGACGGTATCGAACTTGTAAAAGGATGAATGAGTACTTACCACTCCACTACAATGTTTTTGGCGAATAGTGGTTATTTAGGTGTTTATTTTGTATGGTTAAGTTTTACTTGTTGTTTTCTTTGCTATTATTCTTTTACGTACACACTACTCCCTACAGATTTCACTCGTGGAATTGCACTGAATTTATTTATATTGTTATTTTAGGTTTTCCAAAATAAAATAAAATAATTCAAGTTGTATTTGCATTATGAAACTACCAAGAACCTTCGTATATGAATAGAAAAATATGTAACACTAAATGGATAACCTTATTGAGATGTACGTGAGTAAATTAAAGTCAGACAAATACTTTATAGTAAAAAAAAAAATGGACTTATCTAAATATCTAGAAGGTTGTTGATTAGTTCATGTACTTGTTCGTACAACTTGAATTTTAAAATCATCAGTTGACAAAAAGTACAAAAATATTGTTGTAGGTTTAGTTAGGACAGAAATATTTATATATATCAAAAGATTGAATCTGAATAATAAAACAAGTAGCTAAATGGATTTTAAATATATTAATTATACATAGTTTTAAAAAAAATAGATATTAAGTAAATTTCTAATCATGCTTCGAATACTTCTCTTTTGAGCCGAGAATTAATTTATCAGAAACAGTTTTTTTATTCCATAAAATTAAGGGTAAAACATATGTATATCCTACACTTTTCAGAACCTACTTAAAGGATTACATTAGATTTATTGTTGTTGTCATTGAATTGATTAACATAAATATAAGGTTCTGTTAAATTCAGTAGCTTGATTTCTCTCTAATTTATGTCGATATATATTACGTACAAAAGGTCTAATTTACCCATGATGAATTATGTGAAACAGTTCAAATATACAAAATTTTGAACTTTTGAGAACTCTTATGTAATTTGTTTTCTACAATTTTTTCTCAAATATATTTCTCCAATTTTTATTTTGGAAATTGTCAAAACTCCTTTTAGTACAAGTGTGGATAAGGATATATATCTTTGAAAGAAGTATCCCACCATAGTAAATTGTTTGAAAATACTTACTTGTTAGATCTTTCAACTATATATGTCTTCATACGAATTTAAATAATATATATTATCGATATAAAATATAAATTAAAAATTATCAGATGAAGTACCTAAAGAATATCTATTTATAGTCTTTATAAAATATGAAATTTGTAGTTTTAAAAATACATGCTACTTATTATAACAGACAAATATGATTTGATGAAGTATATAATTTAAACCTTTTAAAATTATTATATTATTGCTTAGTGAGAAATATTATTGTCTACGTTCCAAAATATCATTTTCAATTAGTTAACTAAATATATTGTTTCAACTTTCTTCACTAGTAACAAATTTTTAGCCATACATTTGTTGAATTATTAGTTGGTTTGTCTTATCATTCAAATAGGGTAGGTCTTCTTGACTAATTAATACTGACCATAACGTCTAGACTTAACTTTGTTGATAAAGTCCTCCCTCAATGTTAAAAGTAACGTAACGTACGAAAGATTTTTCGTAAATAAATATAATAATTTATATAGACATGTATCCACACCTTAATTAACGTCAAAATATGTCTTTTAAACATACGTTAGGTTAAAATGATCTACGACAATAACAGATATAGAAAATCAGCTAATAATTTTTGATATAATCGCTTAAAATTCAATAATAGTGTAAAATTATTTACACTATTAATGTATATAAGGTAAATTCATATATGATTAATTTTTAAAAATGACATGTCATTTTCATAGACTTGTTTGGTTGTTTTTTAAGCTTAGATGACAAATTGATTTGATCCCAAGTGGAGTATTTAGTCAAATTTTTTTTTGTATTTTTCAACTTTATTATGTTTTGTTGGTTCTTAAAGAAGCAACTTTGAGATGATCCTTATTTAGCTATTCCTACGTAACACTGACCTGGATACAAATTAATTTTTTTTTCTATAATTCAATCCTTTAGCAAAATACTATTTTTATTTTTATTTTTATTTTTTTGGTCTTTGGAAAGTACCAAGAGACCCAAAAAAATAAAGTACACTATGAAAAGTACGATGACTTATCTTTCAATTGAGGGTCTATAGTAAACAGACTCTATTTTCATAAGATAGGATAAGAATAAGATTACGTACACTCCGGTGACTTCAATTTTTCCAGACCTTGTAGAATTCTACTAGTCATGTTGTTATTTTATTTCTCATGATAATAGTAGGGTTAACTTATATTGTTATATATTGACTTTGTTTTTATCAACATGGATTGTGATGGGATGATTGAGATTTTCGTTTGTTCTTCACTAGTGGTCAAGTCATGTTGGGATCAGAGTGTTACCCTCATAAATGGACTTTGTAATGCATAAATCAAGATTTAGTCAATCCCAATTAATACGAATATCAAATATCAGGTGGAAAATAAAAAAGAAAAAAATGACTTTGTTTTGAAGCTTATCTATGGTTATGAGGTGTGACTTCAATTTCTTATTCATTAAAGTCAATACTCTAGCTTTGTTACTTTTGTAAAATAATAATATGCTATATATAATATTGAACAAATCTAAACTTTTCATAAATGTAAAGAACTTAATAAACAATTAAAACAAAATACCTCTAATCCATTATGCTTATATAACATCATCATCTCTACTAAAGCCTTTTATGCCTATGAAATTGAGGCACTCAAATTGGATTAGAAGAGCATTTTGGGCTATATATGATAGAGGCCCAATGAGTAAAAATTGTTGGTTTATGAATTGGATAGGGGCCGCACGAAAGCAAGCACCCACTGCCACAAATTATGACATAGGCTCGATCACTTGGATCGAGCTTAGACAAGCACTCCAAAGTGCAATGGAGGTCACCAACTTAGGTCATAGGTCTTACTGATTGCCCATTGACCCCGTCCATGTAAGTATGTTTCATTGTTGTTCTTGATCCTTTTTTATAGTATATCCTCATTACTCTTCTATCTTCTTCTCTTAACAATGTGGGACTATGTCATCATTTACTTGAACCTAACATTTATAAGAGGTGACGAGTCTGTCAAACAACCACGAGACCATCTCAAACCCAGGGAACCAGGCTAAAAACGATAATCTATGGCACATTGGCACTATGACACAAAGATCATGGTCAAAATTCATTCTCCAGACTTGGTTTCATGTCTCCTTAATTATAACTCAAGGTTACAATAGTACGAGTCTAGCAGCCAATGCTACATTCAGATTCAACTAAATCTCATATGGAACCAGTTGATTAAGTGTATAATAGCTTAAGATGGATAATCATACATTAATAGCTTTGATTGATTAATTATTGTGTAAAATGGGTAAATGGAGAAGGTAGATATTTAAATGCCTCAATTATTATCATATTTATTACTAATGATTAATGAGTGGTTTGAGTTTGATATTTTTATTTGAACTGAGGGTCTAATCAAGTGGCTTCGTGTGGAATTCAGCCAAATGTAAATGTTTCATTGGCAAGGCTGCCAATGAAACATTCAATTTTAGCTAGATCCCATACGGAATCAATTGATTAGGCATATTTTCTTTGTTGTCATTGATCGTTCTTTATAGCATCTCTTTGCTTCTCTTATGTCTTATTCACTTGACGATGTGGGACTATAGAGTAAATATATTGGAGACTGCATCTTTAATATACAATATCGAATTTTTAAGATAGATAATCATACATTAATAACTTTATGCTATCATTGTGCAAAATGAGTAAATGGAGAAGGAAGAGTTTTCAATGCCTCAATTATTATCATATTTATTACTCCCTCCATTTCAAATTAATTGAATTATTGAGACATTTTTCATTTTTCAAATTAATTTAATTGTTCAATTTTCAAGACTACTTTTAGAATGTTCTTCCAATTTTACCCTTCATTAGTTAGTATTTGAATCAGTTATTAATTAATGTTTGGTTATTTTAATCATAAATTTGATAATAATTAATAAGGGTAAAAATGGAAAGTTGTGTCTAATTTTGTCTTAATCTTCTTTTCTTAAAAAATGTGAAACACCTCAACAATTCAATTAATTTAAAATGGAGAGAGTACTAATTAGAGTTTGAGTTTGATATACTTATTTGAACTGAGAGTCTATCATAATTAAGTGGATTCGTGTGGGATCTTGTTAAATCTAAATGTTTCATTGGTTGCTAGTCTTGTAGGGAATCGTTTCCTATAGAATCAACTGTAATATTAGGTCTAGTTGTCAATGAAACATTCAGTTTCAACTGAATCCCATATGGAACCAACATCTCTGCCTGATTAGATTTACTTTACTTGAGCTTAGGTTTTATCGAAAATAACATCTCTGCCTCCTTAAACTAAGGTTAAAGAAACGTACACATTACCCTCTCCACACTTCAATTGTGAAATTATGCCGAATATGTTATTGTTGTGTATATATTATTGTATACATGTATTGGAATTGGAAGCAATGTATTTCCCCTATGTTTAGTGAATATTGCAAAGAGATTTTGAAAGAAAAATGCACACAACCCAGAAAGTCAGTTGTATGAGGTAGGGTGGACATGGAATTTATATATAAAAAAATACAAGTATATAATTACATAAATAATTTATATTATATTATTATATTATTAACTAATATACAACCTAATATTAGTACAAAACTAAATGTTTAAACATTTAAAAGTTTGATGGGGATAATTTTTTGGCTTATTTTTATTATTTTTTCTTTAAAACAAGTGTTTAAAGGTACTTTTTTTTTATCATACCCAAATACTATAGAAATATTTAAAAACTATTTTAGCTATAAAAAAACACCTAAAATAAATTAATCCAAACACGTTCTTTGACTACTCTATCCGACTATCTCGATTGAGATGTCTGTTGTTGTATAATGATGAATAAAGAAAGTTGCTTATACTTTCTTTTGAATATATATTTCTCTGTGTGTAAGGTGTTAGATGACACAATTGAGACATTTTTCGAAAAACCAACATAATTTTCTATTAAAAATATATATAAGCCAACGTTGAACAAGCTATGGTCACCAACTTACCGTATCGCAAAATACCAAACTAGAGGTAACAAGGATAAGTCTGAGTGAGTTGTATTGATCAAAATTGTTTAACCAACTGAAATATGTATACGTATTAAAGCATCAGTTCAAACTGGTAACTGACTGAAAACTAACACAAACAAAAAGGCCTTATTTTTCCAAAAAGCAAATTAAAACTCACACTGGCTATACCAGGCACAGAGAATAGCTTAACATTTCTATCGTCGCGTCATTTTTGGAGGCCAGTGCTATGGGTACATCAACGGTTCAAGCTTCAGAATTGATTAATCGGATCCTGTTGCAGCGCTTTCTGGACAAGCTCGGTCTGTTCTTTGACGTGAACCTGGAAGAAACCAGTGGCTGTGGCAGCAGAAGGAGCACGACCAACATACTTGATATCATCCATGTTACCTCTGCCTAGTGATTTCATGGCAGTAGAAAGGCGTGGTGCAATGTAACTGAATGCGCCCATGTTCATTGGCTCTTCTTGGCACCAAACTATCTCTGCATCTGAAAATATGAAAGTTCGAATTCGTTATCACATGACAATTGGTATGTCTACCTCTATGCAGAAGTCCTGGTTGGATGTTTGCATGCAATCACTCAGGGATGCTTATGCAAATGCAATTTTGGGATAAATATACATAAAAGTAGATTTTCATTTAATTTCGCGAGAAAAGGTAAGCCAAAGATTTCAGACCACATACTTGGATATCGCTTCAATTCACGCTGGATAAGGTCGTATGGGAAAGGACAAAGTTGTTCCACCCGACAGATAGCAATGTCTTTCCCGTCAGCTTTAGCTCTTTCTTCGTCAAGCTCATAATAGACCTGCATTACAGGCATGAAAGAATAATTTAACTCTGCTAACTTGAGTGAGTAAAAGAAAAGTCTTATTCATGTATTCATTATCCTAGTGACAAAGAAACGTGTTATATTGCATCTAAAGATGTTTGTATCTGCATGGTGAGAAAGGAGAACACTACAGCATGTCATCATCAAAAGAAAATTTTTAACTCATCGTATGTATCAGTAACGTGTTTATAACTGCATGGCACAAACTTAGGAAGAACATGATCATAAAAATGAGATTATCAAAAGAAAGAGTATGCTACACACCTTTCCTGAGCAAAGGACCAGCCGTCTGATACCCTCTTCAAGATCCGAGTGCTCATTCTGATCTTTTATCAGACGCTTGAACCTGGTACCTTGTTTGTCAAAACCTGGATGACCTTGGACATCGTCGAACTCGGATAGATTTGACTTGCAGCTCTTGTGACGAAGCAAGTTCTTTGGGGCCATCACAATGAGAGGCTTACGGAAATCTCTGTGAATCTGAGAAGCAGCTACACATGAGAAAACAAAGAAGCAGAAAAGTTCAAAAATTTAAACAAGCTTGCAGTTGCACTTACTTGACGCCGCAAAACATGGAAATAATTTGCTGGAGTTGTTACATTCACCACCTGCCAATTACATTCCTGAATCTGCTTCCGTAGTGTAGGTTCCATCTCCGGGATAACAAATGGGTTGTCATCACTCATCTGTCATGGAAAAGCATCTCATTAAATTGAGCAAAATACAAAGGTGATTTACTTTGTTAAAGCAATCAGAGGAACACAGCTCATAAACCTAAAAGTAGAAGATGCAGGACTCTAAAGGAAGACGGGACATTACAAGAACCTTTAGGGAACTGTTTGAAGTATTCACTACACTGTAGTACATGAATTGGACATTACATTATAAAATTTTGTATCGTATCTTTTAACCAGGCCCATATCAATATTCACTTCACCGTACTACATAAATTGGACCTTATATTCTATTTTAACCTAGCACTGAGTAGCACACTTCTAAGCACAATTTCATTCATTAAATTTCACATGGTTCCAACCTCTTGTATCTTATATTTTCTTTCAACCATGTCATATCATATTCATATTCATATTCCTATTCTGCTTAGCCAATGCTCCTTAGCCTTCCTGCTGTCAGAAAGTTCTGCTTTCTACTAGAGAGAAGAACAGCTAATGCACCTGGAGGAAACGTTCCAAACGTCCACTTGAATGCTCAGGGCCCTGACCATCATAACCATGTGGCAAAAGCACAACCAATCCAGTCTGGCGCAACCATTTCGCTTCTCCACTGCTCACAAACTGGTCAAATATTACTTGAGCTCCATTAGCAAAATCACCAAATTGAGCTTCCCAAATTACCAACGAATTTGGATTTTCCATTGAATAACCCAATTCAAATCCCAAAACACCAAACTCTGAAAGGGAGCTGCACAGAAATACAAGAGCAAACAGAGTTATATGTTGATCTTAAGGCTCTTATATTAGATAAATAGATATTGTTAATAAATAACTATATTCCACAGAAAAAAAAATCCATTCCAAAAACATAAAAACTCTTCAAGACTTGCTCAACAGACTTATTGAAACTTAATCATACTCTTGAAACCAAGACAAGGGATGTAAGACCGACATGAGTGACTAGCTTCAGAAAGAAACACATTTCTGTTGATTTGGTAAACGAAGGAGATAAGTGTGCTCCTAAAATGGAGCTGGATATCAAATGTGAACTTCTGAGTAGATTGATCAAGTTCTTCAAAAGAAAAGTCAAGAATCAAGTTAAGCATATTCTGACAGGCAATTGGAAGTGAATTTACTCAGCCAACAGACTATTTGCCACAGCAACTAGCATCATTCAGCAGATCAAATGGAAACAGAATATCCCAACGAATAGAAAAAATACGCATGGAAAGCTGGCATACATAAAGGCAAAACACATCAAGAATGCAACCTCATAAACTGGATTACAAATAAAACAGCTATTAGAATATACCTGTTGCTCACAGTGAACATCTCTTCATTTTGGTTCATCATAACATGATCAAGAGGACAGTACTGTGCCCCTGTCTCCTGATCATGAATAACAGAATGTCTGTGACTGAAAGTACCTCTCTCAACATCCTGACCACTCAACCTAACATGATTACCTTCCACAAGCAATGTTGCAAAAGCAAGTGCTTCTCCAACAGCCCAGTCGACACCCTCCCCTGTCTCAATCATCTTTCGACGGTCATCAAAAACCCTTTTTAATGCTCTGTGAGGCTTAAAACCATCTGGAAACGTAGTGATTGCTTTCCCGACATTCGTCAAAATCTCAGGTTTGACACTGCAGAATAGCACCTATCTTGAGTCACATGGTTCAAGCTTAAAAATAAACCATTTAAGTTCAAAGCATACCCGGTGTTTCGAACACGTGAAAGCTGTGAAGGAGACTTAAAACCAGACCAAAAAGCAGAAAGCCAGTCTCTTTTTTGAGGCACATAGTCTTTACTAGCAATGAACTCTTCATTAAGGATTCTATTGATCTTATTATGTATCTTTTCCACATCATCTTTTGCCACCTGACCGGAATTTAGGAGTTTGTTTTGATAGATCTCCAATGAAGAAGGATGATTTCTGATGATCTATTGCAAGACATAGAACGACATATCAGTGTTTTCATACAGAATATATGAAGATCCCCGATGCCAGTGGGAATATAAATGAATTTCTATCGCACTTGGTCACAATTTGCAGTAGGAAGGTGAACAGAGTGACTTGTGCCCCGAATCTAAAACTCTAAATATAGTAATAGTTATCTATAAAGCACATACACTTAAATTGAACTAACCTTGTACATTTTAGGCTGGGTGAAGGATGGTTCATCAATTTCATTGTGTCCAAATCGACGATAACAGACAATATCAACCACAACATCAGCATGGAATTTCTGGCGCCATTCTGCAGCAAGTTCACACACATGAGCAACAGCCTCAACGTCATCACCATTGACATGGAAAATTGGAATATCCAAAGCCTTTGCAACGTCAGTACAGTACTGAGATGATCTTCCAGCCGTTGGATCAGTAGTGAACGCCACTTGATTATTCACCACAATGTGAATGGTCCCTCCGGTTGTGTAATTCGGAAGAGCACTCAGATGCAATGTCTCATAGACAACACCTTGGCCTGCAAAGCTACCATCACCATGGAGCAAAATACCCATGCTCTTTGTTCTATTCTCGTCATTCGTATAATATTGCTTTGCTCTAGTTTTTCCAATAACAACTGGATCCACAGCTTCCAAGTGACTTGGATTTGCAACTAATGATAGATGAATTCTTTTCCCACCCCTAGTAGGCCGATCATAAGAAGTTCCCAAGTGATACTTGACATCACCAGTTCCGACATAACCAGCATCATCCCCAGGTTTTATACCACCGCTAAACTCGCTGAAGATCTGCTTTAGTGGCTTTCGAACAACATTACCCAAAACATTTAATCTTCCTCTATGTGGCATCCCAATAACTATGCTCTCAACTCCAAGATCTGCTGCCCTGTCAAACATCTCCTTCATGCCGGGAATCAAGGTCTCACAACCTTCAAGGCCAAATCTCTTGGCTGCCGCCCACTTCGTAGCCAAGAAGTTCTCAAACTGAGTACTCCACATCAGTCGGTCAAGAATAACTTCCCGTCGCTCACGATTGTACTCCATAGATGTTGGGGTTTCAATCCGCTCTCTCAACCAGTTGCATTTATCACGATCAGAAATATGCATGTACTCATACCCAATGCTTCCACAATAAGCCTGCTCAAGTCGTGTTAATATTGCCTTCAAAGTTTGCACAGGACGATTCTCAGACAAGAATCCAGACATCTTCCAAACACCAAGGAAGAACTCTCTGTCGAGATCAGCTTCAGTGAACCCATATAATGCTGGATCCAAATCATCAGGTATTTCCCTCGCTTCCAAATCTAATGGATCAAGTTTTGCTTTCATATGACCATTAACCTGATAAGCTCTCACGAGCAACAGAAGACGCATACTCTCTTGAATCGTCTGGCCTGAAATCCCGGGAGACGTGGCAGCTTGTCCAACAAAATTCCTGAAGAAATTATCCCACGACTCATCAACACTGTTTGGGTCTTGTTCCCATGCTCGCTGGAGCTCCTCAAGGTAGACGCTGCTCGTCCCATCTAAGAAGCTGTCGGTCAACTTGGAAAGTGGCACTGGTCTTGGGACAGGAGCAGCTTGTGCCTTTGGCCTGACAACTGTGGTATGAAAATATCGACCTTGTGATGGAAGTATGCGAGTTCTTGGGATGTAAGAACCACCCTGTGATAGAGCCCTTCTAATAGCAAGCTTTGCCACACTTGAGCTAGCTCTAAACCACGCCATTACCGTGATTTAAAGTCTGAATAGATGAACTCTTCGAAAGCTTTGATAATCTCTTCACTTAATTCAAACCTCAACAACAATCATAATACATGGATAACACCTAGGAAAGGAGCATAGAAAACATTAGAATGAGTATTGGTGCCAAATAGCAAACGACACGCATTCAACCAACATCTTTTGATTATAGAAATTTCAATCAACCAACATCCAAAATCATTTAGTAGAACTTTGAATAGACTCAGCAGTATATTATTTATGGAAGAAATCAAACGTCCAAAGCTCTAAGAGGTAACAATTTAGTAGTTCATTTTCCCTGAAACAACAATTCAACTTCCACTGGATCTAAAATTGTAGCTTATAATCTCCTAATTGAACAAAATATGGCTGGGAAAAGAAGATATATCAGACAAGCAGCTTCATGCATATAAATTCAAAACCTCATATTGTAAATCAATCTACTATGCCTCATTTCCAAACTAATCGGAGTCAACTATTATAGAAATCCTACATATCGATTCCACTGCTAAATTAAGCTTCCACTATCTTTATGTTTATGTGTCAAGTTCCTATAGCTTTCACCCTGTATTACAAATGGAACACCAAAATTATACTGAATTGCAGAACATCGGCGAAATTCAAAACCTCATATTGTAAATCAATCAATTATAGTTCAAGCTCATATTCCGTTCCAATTTGTTATCTTACTTTCTTTTTAGTCCATTTCAAAAAGAATGTTTCTTTCCTTTTTTGACAACTCTTTAATTTTAACTTTCCACGGGCATGTTTAAGATCACAAGATTAAAGGACATTATCGTACATTCTACGTATCTTTAGTTTAATACAACAAGATTAAAAAGTTTTTTCAAACCCAGACAATCAAATCGAAACAGAGGGAGTACTTTTATTTTATCCAAATATCACTCCATTCATGTCCCAAACGCCTACATTTTTCTACCCCACCCTTGGTGACTCGAACTCTCTCTTGTCGCCTACTTATTTTTCATTTGGTATTGACATCTTTGTTGTTAAAAAAAATCAATAAACTACACTTCAATCTCATACTAGTTGGAGTAAACTGAATAAATCCTCCATTTCAGCTACAAAACTAATCATTCGACTATATTTTCCACAATCCTTCTCCTTTTCACATGCTATATCTTGTCAAAGTTCATACAAACGAAACACTAAAATTACACTAAATCAACGAACATCACCGAAATCAAATACAAATACATCAACCTATACAGCTCAAAAAGGAACAGATCTACAAAAAAAAAACATACATAATACGGAAAAATCAATGAACAATAACAGAGAAAAGAGATTTGATGATACCTTAAAAGTCCTGAAACCCTAGAACGAACATGGCGAATGAAAAAGAATTGAAGGAGAAATGAGAAGATTCAACATTGAGCGGCTGCTACTGAAGAATGAATTGTGTGTTTTCCATTTTTCCTTTTTACACTACCCGTCACTATAGGGACTAGGAATAATTTTTTATATTTTTTCCCTTTTTTATATTAATTAATAATTGACCAAAATATTATAAAAGGATTTTTTATGAAAAAGAATAATAATCTTTTAATTTAGGAAAAGATTGAATTCTATAAAAGTAAAATATTTATATCGATGTATTAACTAGTTGTGCCTCAACCTTCGAGAAGAAGGGGTAAAGATCTATGTATATTATGTTGTTCTCAGATTTCATTTGTGTGATTATACTAGCTACACGTTAGCATTAAATTTTAAAATCGATAAAAAAAAAAATTGAATGTGTATTTGTTAGTATGTTTTTGGAATGGCTACACATCAGCATTAAATTTACTGTAACGATAAATTGAAGCGAATTCGAATATGAGTTTGTTTTTCACGTAAAGAAAAACAACTTATAAAAGAGGGCCCAACCGGGTTCGAACCGGTGACCTCTTGATCTGCAGTCAAATGCTCTACCACTGAGCTATGGACCCTTTGGTGTTATGTTGGATTAACTAAATAATAGTATCATAAAAATAAAGATACCTACTTCGATACGTGCATTTGCATTTGTTGTAATGAAGAATAGATACATAAATATGATTGTCTTATCATCACTTTGATTACTTTCAATCTGTCGTCGGGTAATTGTTCACCCCAGTGTGTCAGCTTAGTTATCCTCATCAAACCACAAAAGATAAGACAATTTTTTCCCCCAAATCAATGAAGAAGGGAGACATAAGTTGATTCAACCAAACGCGAAGCGCTATGCCGGGGCGGGAGACTGTAGAACCAACTTCATACCTACTTCGTCTCGTTCACTCCTCAACTAATCTCTACATTCACAATTTTTCTCCCTTTCCTCTTTTGTTTTTGGGAGGTGGGGGGAGTAACTGGACTATACAAAGAGCATGTAAGCAACAACAACATACTCATTGTAATCTCAATTATATGACAAGCATTCAAGCAACAACATACCCAATGTAATCTCAATGATTGCAGATCAAGAAGGGTCTGAAGAAGGTAGGATGAGTGTAGACCTTACCCTTGTCCTTGTGAGGTAGAAATGTTGTTTTCAATAGACCCTCAATTCAAAAGAAATGATTACGACGAGCATTCAAGACGTATCATTTATATGGAAATTCCTTGCAAATCATTTCAATAAGTTGGGCTCACAGTGATAAACTGATAATTGGCCTCATTTCTAAAACAGACAAAAAAAAATCACTTGCATTCCATATGTTGAAAACCAACAAGGCAATAACCATTTATAGTAGTTAAAAAGATTCGTGATTCTGCGGAAATATGCAAACTGCAGAAGATTACATAACTAAAATGAATTGAAACCTACAATGTTAATGTAAGAAAACCATTCCGTTGGGATACTACTAGTCATGAAATTGGAACTCCTCTTGTGATGATGAGAACTAGAAGAAATATTGACTTCTGCCATCTCATATGTTCAGTAGCGCTTCCCACCACATCAGTCGATAGGATGACATTTCAGATTATCAATGACATGCCTGCTAACATAGAAAAGATAGTTGTAGCAACTTATCTTTAACAGCAAAGGCATGAAAAAATAAGAATCATCCAACAAATGCTATTCAAGCAAACTACGCAAATAAAAGATTTGATTAGTGATGTATTAAAAGTGGACGAGGTCATGACCATAGAACTTTCAGGCGAAAAATCCATCTAGTAAGTTAACTCTTCAGGTTAAAAAGAACATGGCAATGTCCATTCCGTGTCTAAAAAGGAATATGCTACTGTCCTTTCATCTAAAAAAGAAAGAGAATAACGTGTCTGATAAGCATATTATTCAGGTATCTATACTTAAAACACAGTTGCGCATATGTGTGTATTGCTATTCCCTATTTCTTAGATGTGTTGGCAATTTTACAGGATCTCGATGCATGTGGAATAGCTTTGTTAGCATCTTTCTTAGCATTACTGGTTGCTGAAACAGTTAAGGCAGGGTCACTAAATTGTACCATCACAATTATTAACTACTAGACCATGCTGAGCTCAAACCAGAACCCTCGGTGAAGACAAAAGATCAAGTGTAACATAAAATGAGTGAGAACCGAATGGCATACCTTTGCGTTTCAAATCAATACTTTTGACTGCCAGGAGAAAAGCTCTGAATGCTGCATTTCTTCCTTTATTTTGGGAATGTAATTATCCAGAACATAGAAATGCTCATTAATTGTATCATTTGATATGGCCTCATCAGCTAATTTTACAGCTGCCATTTGGGACAGTTGAAAATTTGTAGCAACATGTTGCAACTTCCTGGCAATATCTTCCTTTTGCAGCATCACAAGGCATATCAAGAGAGATTTAAGCTCACGCTTAGCTCCACTAGTCAGTGACATCCCCTTTAAATGCTCTACCAAACCCATCTCCTCACCAGGACTAAGTTGCAATGTACCATGAAGACAAGAATCAGGAACTAAAATAATCAGCATCAGAAAGAAATATAACATTGACATAATAACATACCTTCCAGCACGTATTTTCCCTCTATTCCTTTGACGTCTCATGTCTCTCGCTTTTGTACTAGCTCTGGAGTTGATTGATGCAGCTGATCCCTTTCTTGTCCTGCTTATGAAAGAGAGTTATCAGGAAGCTAGTTAAAACATACATTTCCATGGAAACAGAAGAAATTGGTTCAACATTTTCTATTGACAAATACATCCCCCACCCCCCCACCCCCTTGGTGTGTCATAGTAAAAGGCTGAAGGGCATAAAGTAGCTCCTACACAGTGGATAACAGGCAGATACAAGGAAATAATAGGTCAGAGGGTCATCACTTACCAGTGCATATATGAGAGAATACATCCAAAAGAAAATGAGAAAAGCGATATTTGGAAAAGGAAGGTAATAGCATGACATATACCATGACAAGAATCAATTATTTAGAAGAAACAATAAGACATTCCAAGGTTGCTTATTAAAATATTACATACCCCAAGGTATATGCACTCATTCCACTGAAATTGCTACTAGTTTCAGAAGCAGTATCATCATCAAGTTCATTTATTGATCGCTCATCTGACTGTAGCTTTGCAGCAAGTAATAATCTCCGTTGTCGAACACCTAAATATCGAGTCAAGTACTTCC
>JAJOOR010006863.1:0-35642 GCA_036250505.1 Solanum acaule | reverse complement strand
AGTTACATGACTAAATATTAAAGGAAATTAAAATTAGATTATGTATTTTAATTGTCTAAACCAATGTAAAACTAAAGAACAAATATTCAATATTATTGCCATTCTTAGTGTTGAATTGATTTTCTTTTTGCATTAGTATTAATTTGATTTTGATTTAAGCTTTGCTATAATTACCAACATCTGTGGACTATAATCTTTATTGGCCCATTCATAATTCTAAGTTTTAAACTTGAAATATTTAAAAATTATATCAAAGTAAATATTTTTAGGTATAAAATAAAATTATAAAATTATATATATAATGTCGGGTTGGTTTGGTCTCGGGTTGTTTTTTTTTAGTTAAAACCAAACCAACCCAAATATAGTCGGGTTTTTTTTCAAAACCAAACCACTAGTCGGGTTTTTTTTCCGGGTTGACTCAATTTGCGGTTTGGTTTGGTTTTCGGTTCGGTTTTGTACACCCCTAGGACAACATGTAAATAGGAACGAAAGGAGTATCTAATTTGAAAGTCCTTAGTTTAACTACCACCTTCATCTCACATATAGTTCATTCATTAACACACTACAATTAATGACTTCAATTATTAAAAGGGAAATTTTCTGTATCCCAAACTCATTTATATGTTCATGAGATTAAAATAATAGAAAACCAAAAGATAACTTGAATGAAAAAAGTTAAGTTTTATGCAATGTATAGTGCTGAAAATAAATGGAGGGGGTTAATTGAAGGCCTCCACTAGAAAGGTATGGATTCATTACCCTTTTTTTAAGCATTAAATGGAGAAAACCATGCTAGAACCCTAAAAAATTGTAAAATTAAAATATTTTGAAACATTGTCATCTTAAAACATTGATTTTATTTATTTTGAAACACGTGTAATGTAAAGTCATTAATCAAAAATTTATTGTATTTGTATATATATATTGCTTGGTGGTAACCAAACTAGCACACTCCATGATAAATTAGACAAAGGGGATTTCTACTTTACACAATATATGTAACATAACAAATGTTTCTAGTATATAGTAAGTACTCCCTCTATCGATAGCCAAGGGTGAATTCAAGTTATGAAGTTTGGATTTTACTCGCACTTTGTATATTTATTGAGAATTCATTAGATATATAAAACAAATTTTTGCTTCTTATTTATAAGAAATGATGCAATACTTTGTTTGGTTTCTGTTTTTCTTTATAATTTGAGATTATTTAAAATTTATAAATTTTAAATTCTGAATTCAAACCATTGCATTTCCTTTAATTTGTGAGTAGATGTATTAACTTCTTCTCTATGAAATCTTCATTTGCAATTAATGAGAAGTTGGGAGACTGCAATATCTATATACGAATTTAATTCATTAAAGAGAGAGGGAGTATATATTATCTACTACAACACCTCATTTATTGGTATGTGAACAAGTACTTACAGTTATAGCCTGCAAACCTAGTTGGATACTCTTCAATTGCAAAAATTCACATCAATTTAAGTTTATCTTGCGCGCTAGCTCGACAATAGTAAAATTAGTATTTAATTTTAAGAGTACTTGCACTACCTCGGATCCGTTCAAAATGTCATTTTAGCAAAACAAATTTGGTTTGAAATGATAATGCATTAATTATTACTTTTCAAATCAAAATTGTTATTACTCATTTTGTAGGAGAGATTCATTTAGTCAAAATAACCTTTAAACATGATCCAAGTTAGAAATATACAATTTGAATCTTGGAGGAATTTGACCATGATATAGTACTCTTAAAATGACAAATATTAGCTAGGTATTCGGGTCGCAGCCTTAGGTAACTCTGTTCCGAACTTTCAATAGAATTGAACTAGGCATGGCTCCTCAATTTCTAAGTCTTTCTTGCCCTATAACGCGGATAAAGCAAAAGGGAATTGCTTTAAAATGTAGTACTTGGTGATTTACACTTTCTTTAGACGTAATTAAAACCTCACTTGCACGAGATAGTATATCCAAAAACATGATCAACTCAAATAAATTTAACCTTTAAAATTCAAATTATATCATACAAATTGAGACGGCATGAGTATTATTTATTTATTATAAGGTTGAACAATATATAAGAAAATATTAGATCCAAATTTAACATCATCAGAAAAAAATATATTTCAAGAGCTATATTTACAGTTTTCAAAAATTAAATGATGACTAAAAGAAAAATGGATTTGTGCATGGTCATCTAGTCTCTAATGGGCCTTGAACCTTTTATTAGGACAATTTTCGCATATAGCCACTCAAAATAACTTAATTAGGCTCTATAGTTTGCTAATTACGATTCGTAGATACATGATGTTAGGAGAGGAGAGAGGCGAGCGAGAATGGGAGAGGGATGAGAGAGGCGAGCGAGATTGGGAGAGGGAGGAGAGAGGTGAGCGACGGAGGGCAATAATTTGTATAATTCACGGGTATTTAGAAATACAAATTTCGGAATTATACAAATATGATAAAAACTCGAAATAACGAATTTATACAAACAAAAAAACATTTGAACTTTAAACAGTTATACAAATTATACTATACAAATTACATTATCCAAAATCCGAAAACTACACGTTTATACAAACTTTAAAAAGTTATACAAAAGAGATTCAACGTATCTGGTGATAAAACTGAAAAACCAAAGAAAATCACTGTCATATACAAATACAAATCAAACGAAGAATTGTTAGTTGCGAATTATACAAACGTGGTGAATTATACAAACTGGAACCCAACGCACATAATTAACGCTTAAAATTAGTCGCGAGTGGTAATTATAACAAACTATAGCTATGATGACTAATTAAATAGTACTTATAAATTTGCTTAACCGCGTAATTTTCTCTTTGAGTTATTGCAAATAGCCTCTTTTATTAAAAATCATGCGACTTCTGAGGAGTTTTGAATATCTCCTTCTGCTTCTATTCTCAATCATTAGAGTTCTCATTTATTATTTTAATTTTACCCGAACACTTCAAAACTATTTAAAAATATTTAAAATAAATCAATTCAAATAAGCACTTAGTCCATCTTGACCCAACTCATTTGTCACCCCTAGCTAATTAATAGCTCAAGATGATACATAGTGATTTTGAATCTCTATATTGTTGCTCATTGTAGCATTTTTGGTCATTCAATTGTAGGTTAATAATTCTAATTTGGCCATATTTGATGAAATATATTTTAACTTTCAATAAGTCAAAATGTGCATCTTTTATTTATTTTTTTATTTGTGAACAATATTCACAAATTTATCATGATTATCTACTGTTCCCCTAGTATTCATCAATAACACATATAATATGTTAAGTTTATATATGTTTGACGGTAATACATTTAATTTCTAAAAGAATAAATCAAATATAACATATTTTTTACATAAAAAGACTAAAAACATACCTCTCAATTAGTTAGAAGTTAAACATGCTTCCTTCTTATTACAAAAAAATTTATAAGAAGACATATAGATAAAATATATTGCCCATACTTTCTTGCATTAATATTATATTGATAAATTAGAATAGCCATAAATATTACTAATACCTACTTTTCACCAGGTCCACCATAATACATTAAACCAGGAATAGTCGAGACATTTTACAAATCACTATTGGATAAAAATGTAGTCAATTGACTCTCTACTGTGTAGAGTCGTCCACCTCTATCACTTAAAAGTGTCATATTTTTACAAAATGCATCATAATTATTGTTTTCAATAGGGAAAAAACTTGAACCCATGGGAGGTTCGAGTATTCCTGGTGGACTATATACCACTCCACCCCATTCAACTCTCGTTACATAATATGCAAAGTCGTCATCAAACACTTCTCGAGGCCAAAAACCAAATGGTATATTAGACTCCGTAGACTGTTAGTTCACTGTTAATTAGTCCAGCTGTCAAGTTAGTTAAGGATTCTGTTAGTCAGTTATGGATGGATTCTGTTAGAAGATATTTTCATTCATGTACGTTGGTTAGTAGTCAGATGTATATAAGGCATGATATAAATGAGTTGTAGAGTTAGTTTTAGTGTGCTCTTCATTGTATTCATTTCACTGTATAATTTCTCTGTGAAGCTTTAATGGAGATTCAAGCTTTTCCTTAATTCTTCTAGTTTCATATACATTCAATGCTCAGTTTTAATAAGATTGCGTCGTATTTGATGTTTATACATGGTTTTTCTGTTAAACTATCATCAATATTAAAATTGATATGGTCCTGTATGACAATTTCTTGTACTAGCTAGTGAAATTTTAGCTTCTAATTAAGTAGCTCTGATTGACTACCTGAATATTCATATTATTTGTGAGTTCGATTCGATTCAATTCTTATCCCTTGCCTCCTTTTCTTAATAATTTAATAAGATACTCACACGCTGAAAGAGGATCTTGACAACACATACGAAATTAATCAATCATATATGTAGTGCTGCAAATTACTCAAACAACATAACTTAGAAAAAGTAAAAAAAAAAAAGATGTCCTACATGCACTTTACTTAAAGAAATTTAAAATATTGTATTGAATTATATCTCACCAGGTCCACCATAAAGGATGGTATGATCATAATCAAGACCTGGATAATTAGGAACATCAATTACAGTATACAACATAGGAGTTGTTGAAAATGTTGGCAACTTAGAACCTAATAGATCAATGTTTTGACCCTTGTCATTTAAGAGTGTAATAACTCTACAATATGCATTAACTGTTGTACTTCTCATAAGAGGGTAAAGCCCTGAACCCATTGGTGGTTCAAGTACCCCAGCTGGACTATACACAACTCCACCCCATTCAACTTTTGTTGCAAAATTCCCAAAATCATCAAACACTTCTTTTGGCCAAAAACCAATTGCTACATTGTCAAGGAATAGCCACCAATTCCCTTTCTCTTGATCCTATATATATTTTTTTTTTCAAAAAATAAAACATGGTTAACAAACATATAGTCATGCAATATGCTTAGTATGTAATATTGGTGCTTCTACTTGAGGTGTATATATGTTACTCGGGTCCTTCAAGATGAGTGTCGCCATGATAATGCGTGTCGGATCCTTCAAAAGTATCACTGCCAGATCCTTCACATGATGATGTGTGTCGGATCCTTCAACAAGATAATTTTTTTTTTTAAGGATTCGATACGACCATAATGATATTTTGAGAGGATGTGAGCAACATATATAGCCAAAACCCAAGTTGAATGTTTAATATATACTTATAAATGACATATGATATGAACTAAATTTGGAACATTATCAATAATTAAAGGAACAAAATACTAATAATGAATGTTTTTTTTTTTTTTTTTATATAAATAAAGGCAGAAAAGTTACCCATTTAATCTGAAATGCCATGTCATAGAGTTTCCCATGAATGGTGGAAGTGTGAGGAAATGGTTGACCCAAAGTGATATTTTGACTTACAATTACAAAGCTAGGACATAACAAATCGAAACAAGAATTTGTACCATCCTGAAAAATATATTTTTAAAAGGATTAATATGTATAATTTGAGGGACAAATTAAACAATATTACTAGATGGAGACTTACATCGAAATGTATGAATACTCTAGTTCTGTTATCGCCATATAGAGTAGGGTCAACCTAACAAAGCAAAATGAAAAAATAATGACATATATAAATAGGCACCAAGAAAATATGAATGTATAATTTATCTGACTTACTCTCCAACCCGTTTGTATAATATTTTTTCCTTTAATAAGTTTCAAGCGACATGCACTATGTTGTTGACCTGTACTACTAGGATTATATATAGCAGCTATCATCGAAGCTCCACCAAACTTGTTGTTTGGATTGTCTTCTGTTGAAACAATAGCCAGCTGAAAAGAATAAATGAGTTAATTGTAAATTATGAATTATTCTTCAATTTTGTGATTTGCATTATTGAAAAAGAGGATCACATATGATGTCCTACTCCAAATAAAAATGCCAAAGAGGATAAATAAATCTATATATTTTATAAGTAATATTTACTTACCTTGTACCCTTTCAAAGGTTTAATCCTTCTAGTTTTGGAATCATTAAAGTTGTCCCTCTGTGCAAAAGTAAGATAATGTTACAAGAGATGTTATATATACTGGAAATTAGACATTTTGTGTATTCTGTTATTATTAATTGGAAAAACTAAATATCAATTGAAACAACAAAAATCTTACATTAGTAAGTGGAGGATCGACAACGTGAACAGTGTCTTCTGGTGGTGGCAAAAGCTTTTGTCTAATAACATCTTCTTTAGTGTATCTTCTAATAGGAACTGTTCCAACAGGACAACCTCCGTCAGATAATCCCATTGGCTGCAACGTAGCACTTGGAATACTCTCTTCCGTAAACAAAGAAGGTTTCATCTGGTCATCCAAAAAAAATTTCAATGATCATCGATTTTCATAATTGTTAAGTATAAAAATTGATGGTAAGAGGATGTATCGGTGACATATATATACCTGAGGATGATAATTGTGATTCTTCAATAAAGGATGATGAAATGCAGGTTGATCGTAAAACTCCACACAATCATATATATCACCATATTCAGTCTGTAAAATTTTCAACAAAATATTAATTGTTTAATTTATATATACATCAAATTAAAATCGTAGCAAGCCACATACCTTAATCGTTTTAATTGGAGGTTTATTAAGGATTTTTGTGCCTCGAACCCCCTCATAGTTCATCAAACATAGAAAGAGTAGAAGCAAAAAATGTTGTATAATCCTTCGATTCATCACCAATTTTTCCATCTATATAAGAAAGTTCACGCAAACACTATAAATTAATACACGGTACACAATTATATTGATAAAATGAAATGTTAGATGCATACATATATTAAAAATTAATTAAAAAAATTATGAAATTGAATAAATTACGAACCACTAGTACTTGATTCACCAAGGATCTAGAGGTTGAATTTTGCTAACAATTCTTGCCTATGCTACCATCATGAAGGTTTTATATACTTTGGATTAAAAGTGTATGTATTAAGCAAATCTGATTATAATTATATATTTACTATATATAGAAGTATTTAAGATTGTCAAATATATTTTATATTCTTTCTTTTTGTGCAGGGAAAAAGTGTAAAAAAATTAAATGTAGTGTCCATATATAATTAGTTTATTACCTAAAGGAGATTATATTTAGCCAAAGTGGGATTTTAATTTTCATTTAATGGATATGATGAGCTCTAAGAAATTAATTAGGGAAGTTCAAAATTGACTAAAACTCATTGATAGCTATTTTGGTAATTCCGTTCAATATTAATCTTTAAAAGTTTTCCTATTTAGAGCCCGTTTGAATTGACTTTTTTTTAGAAAAAAATAGAAAGTAATACTTTTGGTTAAACTTAAATTACTTTTAAGTAAAAAAAAAAGAGGAACTTTCACAAATAGCCACTATAATAAACTTAATTATGCTCCATAGCTATAGTTTGCATATTTACGGGTTGTAGCTATAGTTTAAGCTGCCTCATTTGTATAGTTCGCGGATTTGTATAATTCGCAGGTTTGTATAATTCGCGGGTACATTTGTATAGTTCAATTTTTTTTTGTATAAACTCGAAATAACGAATTTATACAATTACAAATATTAGAAGTGCAAATAGTCATACAAATTCTAAATTACACAAAAGTTATACAAATTATATCATACAAATTCCGAATTATACAAATGCGCGAATTATACAAAACTAGAAAGCTGAGCTGTGTAATTATAGCTAAAAGTAAGCTGCGAATTATAATTAAGGTAAACTATAGCTATATTAAGTAATTAACTAGTATATGTTTGCATATACACGCAATTTTCCCAAAAAAAGAAGTAGGGAGAGTCTTACTTTTGACTTTTAATTTTTTTTTAAAGTCATTTTAAATTTATTTAAGTTATTTTTTAATTTTTCAAACACTCTCAAAAGATAAAAATGACTTAAAGACATGTTCGACCAATTATTAAGCCAATTCAAACAGACTGTCTTTTCAAGAGACAAAATCATGAATAGTTTTCTGATTTCCAGATATAATTACTATTTTTGTTGAATTGTGAAGTTCTAGATATATATACTATGTTTACTCCCTCCGTCCCATTTTATATGTCATCATTTTCTATAAATAGTTGGACCATAATACTTGTCATTTTATAAAATTTATGCATAAATTATCATATTTTGCCTATTATACCCTTGATAGATTAGTTAATTAATCTTGAAAATGTCGTCACGCCCCGAGCCTACACCCTAGACGGGATTGACACTCGAGAACCATTGCTGGTCCCAAGCGAACCCTTGTCCTGGCTTTCTTACTCAACGGAAGACTTTACTCAAGATAAATACTTTTAAAACAAGTAAACTGAACTGCTCAAAATATAACTTAGAATGTATTATAATAACATTCACTGCAAAAGTGGAAACTCAAGTCTCAACTTAACTGAAAAGGAAAAGTAAAGACTCATGAACTAACATCAACTAACTCTATTTATGAAGCCTCTAAACTCTGAGGGATGTCGAGACAAGATCCCCGATCATCCTAACAATTGAAATAATCAAGCAATAAAATAAAACATAACCAAAGGGATCCTTCGAAAAGCAAGGAGGCTCACCAACTGACTCAGAGTGCTCAACTGGATCAACGATGCACTGGATGCTGATCTTGGTTACCTGTGTCTGCATCATAAGAAAATGCAGGCCAAATGACATAAATACATTGAATGTACGAGTATGTGAGAGGGATTCTAAAACAAGACATAAGCTTGAAATGAATTGAAGAACTTACCTGGCTCAACTCAACTCAATTGATTTCAATATAAAGCAGTGTAAATAAATGTAGTATAAAGAAAAGCTTTAAAACATGGTTTTCAACTTTGTGTATTTAGAGATACAATAATAACTCTATATGTATGCAAAGATACAATATGAACTATGTTTGTATATGAAAATACAAATATTTCTGATGTATATAAAATTACAAAATACTGTTGTGGGAGTTTCTCTAATCGACAATCATCACTTAAGAGCTATCGTGATGATACAACGTTTTGTCTCACGCTGACATGACCATCCTATACCTTGCCATGAGTATAGAACCTGAACAACTAAGTGGATCCACAAGTCTATGCTAAAAAGCACTAAGGAATCTTCTAAAAAGTATGACCCTTTTTTACCCATGGTGG
This sequence comes from Solanum acaule, assembly GCA_036250505.1. NCBI lineage: Eukaryota > Viridiplantae > Streptophyta > Magnoliopsida > Solanales > Solanaceae > Solanum > Solanum acaule. The sequence continues at coordinate 26,471 of JAJOOR010006863.1, read as the reverse complement.
CTACATGGTTTATGGGGGCTCGGAGTTTTCTGAACTCTCCTCCATATCGGTGCTCAATACTACTCCCAAAATATACTAGCTCTTTATGTTTAAAAACATAACTTCTTTCTCTGATTTGAGATAATTGCTCAAAACTTAGCTCAAAGACTATCTTAGAAATCTCAGTTTCCTCTCTTACTTAATTGTGGAAACATTTACTCTTTAACTAAAAAAATAGCTCAAAGGCTCTTTACTGAAAAACTAACTCAAAGGCATTTTACTAAAAAACTAGCTCAAAGGCTATTTACTCAAAAACTAGCTCAAAGGCTCTTTTGAAAATCAATGTTTCCTTTTTCTTTAAATGTGAAAACATTTTACTCTTTAGGAATACATTGTCCCGATATACTCTTTTGAATAAATGAACTTCAAACTTTACTCTTTACTGAAGTCAAAACTCAAGTCTTAAAACAAAGTTAAAACATTTGTAAAAGACTCTTGGAAGACTCTATGAACTTCTCTTGACTTGACTCTTAATTGATCCTTAAATTGAATTATGGATTCAAGGATTGTGATTTGTGGTAAGAAAGATCTCATGATGTTTAGGAGTGATTTTAGATAGCTAAACATGAGAAATGATCAAGAAATCATTGCCTGGAAACTAGTCCGCGACGCGGAGGCGCATTTAAATATTTGGTCGCGAAATAACTTTTGAGGCAGAGAGGTCCGTGACCTCTCCGCGACGCGAAGAGAAAGTTACACTTTTGAGGAACAGGTCCGCGACATGGACCTAGTACCCAGTTTCTACCCGACTTGTTCCTTCTTCATTTTCTAACCCCAATTCGCCTAAACTCAGTTCTTTTTCTCAAATTCCCTTTAGATTCAGATACCCAGTATATGTACACAAGAATCTAACTCATACAACTCAAGGAAACAACATTATAACCTCAAGAAACTCCTCAATCTCATACCAAATTCAAGAGAAAGCAATGTTTTATTTGGAAAATATAATTAGACTGATTTTAAGAGTCGCCACTTAATTTTTAAAGTAAAATTAAGAAAACTATTTTTTTCAAAAGATTAAAATAGAAATCAATTGAAAATATTTAAGGGTTCGGGGTTCATATTAGCATTTTGAGAAGGATTTGAAAGCACCCGAAATGCCCGCTAACTCATGGTTATCCGATAATTAACTATTTGTCTAACATTTAAATAGAGAAAGTAAACAACTTTTGAACTCACTTTTTCTTAGGGAAAAGGGTGTAAGGATGTTGTTTAAGTAGAAAATACTGAATGTTTTAAAGTCAAAATAAAATGAAAATAAACTTGTTTGATTTTAACAGTTATGGTTAACTCATCTTTTGGGGAATTGAATTACAAAAAAAACCTTAGAATTAACTAGCAAATAAACAATTAAACAAATACAAAATACGAATAAAATAAAGAGCGAGAAGGTGTTGGGCCCAAGTCTGATTTTCTGTTCATCTGGACCAATACTTGGGCCTACTTTCAACTTTGGGCCCTTGACCCATTTTGTACCTGTCCTAAAACTAAACATAAAACAATTGACTTTCTCTTTGGGCCTTAGGCCCAATATTCACATGTCCTAAACTAACAAAATAATAATCAAAATAAATGGGCCTTTGGCCCGATAATTACAATAAAACACAAAGCATTTAGAGAGGGCTTTTGACCAATTTTTGTCATTATATACAACGTATACATTCATTCTATACCGTTGTATATTCACGTATATAAGCTCCAAGACCTGCAAATTATGATTTTCAGTCATGTTTCGGCTTCCAAGGACCTGTTTGCTGATTTCATGGCTGGCCGACTCCAATAAAAGGGTTTGGGTTTTAAACAAACCGAAATGCAAATGAGATTTGAATCCAATAGACTCCAACGAGGTTCACATGTGACAAGAATGAATAAAATAGATAAGTAACAAGTCATTGATTTAATGAAAAAACATTAAGTAAAAAAGAACCCATATGCTATTGTTTCAAGTATCAAGCATTATAAAGGGACAAAATAACTCAAGCATGATTTATACCATCATATAAAACAATTTCAATTTACCATAGCAAATCATTACTTACAGAGAAATTTGACCGTAAGCAATAATGTAAATGAAATCAACACTAACCGAATTTGAAATCCAAAATAATAAATTATTATCAATCCAACTAAGACCACTAAGGAAGAATAACCAAACTACCGACTAAACATTATCTAATCTTAGGCAAATACCTTTAAACAAGATGAGCTCACATTATAGACATATGAGAAAGGACACTAACAGAGAAAATTGAACCTAATACAGTAGGTTGAAATTTTTTATCATAATAACTTACTATGCGACCAATAGCTGCAAGCAAGTTCAGTGAATAGGAGCACAATATATGAAATTCCAAATTCTAACTTAGCCAATCAACCACATAAAGAAAAAGTCATGATTCAAAAATAGATGTCGTAAATTACGCCTAACTCTAACTATGTGGCAGATGGCAAATCACTACTATTCTTATCAACGAGTAAAACCACAATGGATTGACGATGATGATTCACATGCTACAAATTGATTGATAAACAAACAGAAGAAGATTCAATACTGAGATTAGAGCATTCAAACTTAAAAAGACGATTCAACTTATGCTAAAAAAAAAATCACTAACGGATGAGACCGAACGCATAGCAGGTTCGCGAGGCAATATGCTAAAAATAAAAAGTTAACCAAACAAGAGAGAGATTAAGGACATGCTTATATCATATCAAATGCATCACCGACTCGATAACACTTAACCACGGATAACCACAACACAGAGGATTTCCCAACACCAAAAAATCAGAATAGTAAAAGAGATGAAGAGGGTGTTATCGAAGGAGAAGTATTACCTTTTTTTGGGCAACGACACTGAAACGAGAACGAGCCGGGGACGGTTCCACCATTACCACGTGAGAGAAAACTCCGGTGAAGTCTTACAGTGAATAAGAACGGAAAGTTTAAGGTGAGGGTTCTAGATTAGAAACCTTTAATCTGTTGACTTTAGAAATCGAAATCCTTATGAATCATCTGTATTTGTGCCTTCTTTTCGGTATATTTTTTCTCTAACCTTTTCTCTATTTTTCTAACCCAAAATCAGTTATCTCCCCCCTTCTACTGGAAAATCAAGAATAGTTTTATAGAGGGGGAATCAGAAATTAGAAAAAAGGGTGAGAAATTTAGGGACGATTTCAAAAATCGAATTTTCTTTCATCATTAAGGGAAAGCAACCTTTTCTCTGAAAAATCATTCCATTTCGAAAGAGGAAAAGGTAGACGGACGCCTCGGATCGATCTCCCATCCTTGAGGCGCGACGTGGAGCGATCTCACAATGCCAGATTTCGCGCGCCTGGTTGCTGGAAACGTACTGTTGGAACAGTACTGTGTTTGTAGTAAAGAAGATGAAGTTGGGAAAGTGGGGTCGTGTGTTTACTACAATGTATTGTTGTGATGGGTTTGAATGTAATTGTGGTGAGAATGGGCCGGGTCGAGGGAGAAATGGATAGGCTGGGTTATGTGGGAAGGGAAATAATGGAATTGGGCCTGGGTATTTGCTAGAAATGCAGGAATAATAGTCCAAAAATTGTCACTTAAGATGGGTCAAGGGTAAACATTAAATTTGTTTAGGAAAATAGCCACATAGGTGCAATTATGGCAGACGAGAGTTAAGGATTTAGCCGAAATTAAATGTAATTGGTAAACACGGCTAATTACTAAATAAGACGAATTACTATTAATTAATTAACACGCTTCTTAATCTCAACGAAATAAAATAATTACATTAGTTATAAAATAACTAATTTAATTAACCTCAAAATTAAAACTATAATTTAAACTAAATTAATAAACATTTAACTTAAAAAGTGAAATCTTTTGAGCTGATTTTCTGATATTCATAAAATATATTAATTATATACATAATTATATGAAATATATCTATTGCTTAAAAGCTATAAAATCCCACTGAAATTACTTGAAGTAACCTTGGAAAATACTTAAATTTTATAAAGCTAATTATTCTAAATCATTTTGAGAATTTAGAAGCTCGAAAATTAATCATTATCGGGGAGAGTCAAAATTGGGTGTCAACAAGCAATTCAAGAATACAACTCCAGAACATCTAAGTCTCAATCTTTTAGGACAAAATCATACTGAAATAAACATGTTTGGCGCGTGGGTGAACGAACCCAACGCTATGTGAACTCACATACCTCGTAGGGATCACCCCTTGACGAAATCCACAAGCGATTCTTGAAGAACTTGACGATTCTTGCTCCTGCTCCTCCTTTCTCTTCTTCTTTTCTCTTTTCTTAAACCCTAACTCAACATCGTAAAAGCGTAAACTGAATCCTATCAGTTTAGACCCCAATTAATTACCTAAAATGAAATAAAATAATTGGGTAAGGAAAAGATCATAATGCCCCTCTAAAATCCGGATTGTACATTTCCTTATTTGAATAGCCCAACTTTCAATGGGCATATCTCACTCATACGAACTCGGAATCGTGCAAACTCGGCGGCCTTGGAAAGATTATTTCAAGATCTTTCCTACGATATTTGGAAACACACCTAAATCATCTTGAGCTAGGAGTTATGGTCGTTTTAAGTTGACCAAAAACTCAAACTTAACCAATTTTCCAGATTTTTATTATTTCCAAAAATCACTCTTTCTAATTCTAGCTCTTTCAAGTTCTTTCAATTTGCGAGATGTTACAAACGTATTCATCATTTATTATTAAGTTGACTTAAGAAAACATTAAATAAGGATGGAAGGGTAATGTTACCTCATTTCTTAATGTAAGTGCAAAATAAAAATGTGGCATATAAAATGGGGCGGAGGAAGTATTAAATTGTGAAGAGATTTATATTAAGTTTTGGTACCCTTTCTAAATTAAGAAAAAAATAAAGAGTAATTTATAAAATAAACCATCTTTTGAAGGTATCCTAGCAAGAAAAGTCAAGTGAAAAAGATTTATCGTCTCAAAAGAGATATTGTTTAGTCCTAAAATTATAATGAACCAGATCCAAATAATTGTAACGGATCAAGTACTATAAAATTATAATGAACCAGATCCAAATAAACATATATTTATTTATTTTTAAATTTTTTGAAAAAAAGAAGAAGAAAAAGTAAAAGTTATTTTAGAGAGTTAAAGTGTTTCACCACTTTTTTCAGAAATTGAATATTTTAAAAATCTTTTTCTTATACACAGTTTTGAAATTTTAACCAAACATAAATTATTATTCTATTTTGGCGAAATTAATTTTTGAAATTAACTTTTTAAAAGAAACACTTGTATCATTGCATAGTAACTAAGCAACTTTTGAATTATTTTTTTACCAAACAGGCTACTAATAACAAAAATCACGTATTAAAACTTTGTGAAATAATTGGACTAAAAAATTGCATCTAGAAAGAAAAGTTAGAAATAAAAAAATTGTATTGATCATTGTCCTGTCACTGTAAAATGTACCTATGTACATAAAAGTTCTCCAATTTGTACATAAAATTCCTCTAAATAATTGAATGAAAAATAATATGATGCATCTAGTAATTCAAATTAAATGTAGTTGTCATTATGTTAAGCCAAAAATACGGTTAATTAATTTTTGAAGATTATTTTTTAATTCAGTAGATATATGTATTTAGTGAAATAGTGTGTAAAAGAATAATTATTAGAAATTAGACATAATGTGGATTGATAATTATAAGTCGAATCATGATTCGATAGCTACTTATAAGCATTAATTAAACTTTATTTTGGTGGCACATTTTTCAATTTGTACCTAAAATTAGTCTAAAAAGTCCTCATAGTACGTAGTAGGAAACAATAAATTAAAATGATTATTGAAAAAACTTTAGAGGAATTAAAAAGTGTATACATATAGACAATGAAAATCCCATTAATTAAGATGTGGTTTTATTTGTCAATAATCAATCTATAAGTGGTAAAACTTCCAAAATCTAACTTTCTGAATAAAGAAAAATAATATTACCACCGTGATTTTCGTGATAAGTTTTTTTTTTCCTTTTTCAAAATTTAGGTAATTATATTAGTGGCCTACTTAATAGGCAGCTAAACTACTAAAAACAATAGGGTGAGTTCCGAGTATGTGTATGTTAAGTCGTTTGATTAAAATTTTTGAAAAATGTTTTGTTTGGAAGAATGAAGAAAATGATTATTCTAATAAAAATAAGTAAAATAAATTCCATAAATGATACGTGTGTTATCCACTTTTCAACACTTTACCCCACTCCACACCCCTACCTCCATTCCAGTGGCGCCTCAAGCTAATTTTTGGCCCAAAACAAAAACAAATTGGAGGCCTAACTTATAAATTTTTTTATATTTTTGAAATTCAAAATTATTTCTTCTCTTTTTGAAATTGGGGTCGTTTGCTGGCTGTTTTGCCAGACCAATGAGATGTGGGGGTTGAGGTTTTGTCGGCTACCTTGGGGGTGGTGTTTTGGAGCTCGTGGTGGTCGGAGCTATTTTGTGGCTGTTTGTCCGAGGTTGTGCAAATCAGTGAGCTCATTGGAGCTCTGTTGTTTGCTCATTGTTAGAGCTCGAAGCTCACCTTTAATGGTGTTTTTCTTTTAGGAGAAAGCGGTGGGTTTGGTTGGAGATGGTGTTTCCACGACCAAAGGAATTTGGGTCAGATATGATTTATCGACTTATGTGAAATATCCACCAAAGGAATTTGGGTCAGATAGAATTTATGGGTCGGATATCCTATTTAAAAGAGGTGAATTCATTATTTAATATAAATAAATGACATGTGGTAATTAAAAGGTGATGTGTCAATTCCAGAGTCAATTCCCTAAATGGTCACCCAAGTTGAGGGAATTGCCTTGAAATATCATTTATGTTTTATTTAGGATCAAAATATCACTCAACTATCACTATTTTCCTTCAAATATACTTGACACTTCAAAAGCCTCACTCTCTCCTAATTGGCATGACATGTCATTAATTTTATTTTTTTAAAATAATAGACTAATTTAATTCATCAAACTCATTTAACTAAAATAATGATCGTATTATTATTTTTAAAAAGAATATTAGTTTATTAAGAATAAATTTTCATACTTAAGAATCTTTTATCATAATTAAACTTTTTATTTTTTTTGTTATGAAGAATAGGTTTTTAAAACCTACTATAATATCATCAATTTTGAATATTTATAAACACATACATTCAAAAAAAAAAATACTGATATACAAATCACTCATTAATGCTAACTTACATCAATTAATCATAAATTGTATAATGAATCAATAATATTAAAGGTCAATTAACGGTTACAATAATATTAATTGTGTATTTTGAAATTCATGTGCACCATTTTATTTTATTTTTTGAAAAAATAGAAAGTGAATAATATTATATTTTTTATCCAAAAAAAATAAATACTAAATGCCTCAAAAATCTTCTTCTATTCTAGTTGATATTTCATGTCATTAAATCACCATTTTAAAAAATAATAGACCTATTTAATTCATCAAACTTATGTCTCTACAAAACAAATATATAAATTACATGAGAATTTATGAAGATTATTAAAAAAATTAAAAAATCTAATTCCTATATATATTTTTACCAAACAAAATTCAATGAAAAAATCTCTTTGTGCAATTATTACCTTGTAATTTTTAAAATTCCTAAGTAAATTATTTGAAAATTTTGAGCAATTTTTTTCATAAAAGTATTCAAATAAATTTGTAAGGTTGACAAAAAAGTTCGTAAGAAAGAGAAAAATATTATTTAACTTTTTTTAATTTAATTTTTATTTTTATTCTTTTATTCTATATTATATTATATTTTAACTTCTCATACAATTAAACACCAATATATATTCTTATCTCATCCCAAATTCATGAAATACAAGTAATAACTAATTGAATTGCCTATTTTAATTCAATAATATACATATTATATGAGATTAATATATTCATAAATAAAGATCAAAATTTTATTTTCTAATATAAATATTATTCACTTTCTATTTTATTTTAAAAGAAAGATATTGTAAGTATATATGGATTTCAAAGCACCCAATTAATTATTTTTTAATAGTTAATAGACCTTCAATATTATTGGTCCATTATATAATATATGATTTATTGATGTAAGTTGACATTCATAAGTGATTTATATATCAATATTTTTTGAATATATTTGCTCATAATTATTCAAAATTGATGACATTATGGTAAGTTTTAAAAAACTATTCTTCACAGCATAAAAAAAAAATTATGATAAAAGATTATTAAGTATGAAAACTTCTTCTTAATAAACTAATATATATTTTTTAGAAAATAATAAGATCATTATTTTAGTTAAATGAGTTTGATAAATTAAATAAGTCTATTATTAAAAAAAGACTTTAATGACATGTCATGCCAATGAGAGAGAGTGAGACTTTTGAAGTGTCAAGTATATTTGGAGGAAAATAGTGATAGTTGAGTGATATTTTTGTCCTAAATGAAACATAAATGATATTTCAAGGTAATTCCCTAAACTTGGGTAACCATATATATGTGAAAAGTTGGACGGCGAGGGTACATATGAGCCAAACTTCAAACGGGGTATATCTAGACATTTTCGCATAGTTTAGAGACATATTTGACCCTTTTCCCTTTTTTCTATGGTCTTAAACTAAATATATAATATCAAAATATTTTTTAATCTTATGATCTTAAACATGTCATAGGGAAGTTAAATTTAAAAATTGATAAAAAAGAGAGAAACATTCTATAATGTCACAATATAATTTATTTATTTTTGTTGAAAAATATTTATAATAATTCTATTATTACTAGAAATTGGGGCCCTCAAATTTGGGGCCTAAACGAATGTCTCATTTATAAAGGCATTGAGTTGTTCCTGCCTCCATCTCCACCTCCACCTCCTATTGTATTAGTGTAGATTATATACAAATGCTTTAAAATCATATTTTTCACTTACATACGAAATAAATAAAAAGTAATAACCCTTTTATTTTCTTTAAAAATATTTTCTAATAAATTAAATATTTTTCATCAAAAACATTTTCTTCGATCGTATAGTAGTTTTCACTTTCAAAATTCAATTCATTGACAAATTCTTTTTACTTTTTGACATGCAATATGCCGATATAACCAACATCCATTCTTGTCCTCTTATATACCTCAGCAAAAAGTAATTCATAATTTTGAAATTGAAAATACATGTGAAGTCTTTTTTTTTTTTAACTATACGTGTGAAGTCATCATATAGATACATCCTTTTTTTAAAATATATATTATAATATATAATTCAAATAAAAGTAATATTGAATCGCCTCTAGCATAGGGTTACGAGAGAAGAAAATGATCATTTTTCATGTTTTATGTATATTAGTGATGATGATCTCGAATCTCTTAACATGATAATGTTCTCCTATATATGAAACAAATCATATGAAATCTGTATTCAAATATATATCATATAGTCAAACTACGATTAAATTAAGATGCATGCACATGTCATAAGGTTCGTTAATTAGCACAATTTCTATGTATGCATTAAAGTTTTTAATCAGTAAATTACTAAGATAAAGTGAAAAATATCCTTTCCCTTGTGTTTTCTTCTTTCTTATACTTGTACTAATACGCTAGCTACTATATAATATATAGTATTATATTATAATTCAATCATAAAAGAAGAAAAATAGTATGTGTCCGGCCATGTGAATATGTGTTAGTTGATCTTTGCTTGTAAATAAATTCAACTTCTCTATATTCTTTTTCAGACTGTGGTAATCATTTAAAGGAATAAGACATGTATTCCTCAACAGTTTTAGTACAAACTTTGCTTTTCCTTTACCAACAACAATATATAATTATCACAACGGATGTCACTAGCTCGCATTTGGGAAAAAAACTAACCTTATATATATATATATATTGAATTTAATATATGTATTTGATAGAACTCAGTAATTTTAAAAATCCATAAAGTATGCACAAAATTTAAATTTTCAACATACTAAATTACTAATACTTGAGGTTGTTGTTCTTCAGTACTCCTGAAGTTCAAATTTTTTATCCACATTTGCATGGCTTACAAAATTGGGTATATGTATATTCCCCCCCGTACCCATTTAATTGCTAGAAAGTGTGATGTGAATAGTTAGTTGATCGGTCAATAAATCTAAGATGGTTATAAAAAAAATATATTCCTTTCTTTCATTTTTATTTGTTCATGTTTGACTAATTGACACATCATTTAAGAAGTAATTAATAAAATGATAAATTTATTATATCACCCCCTTGAATATACTAATCCAATATTTTGAAAAATATATTAAAAAAATAACTATAGTTAATAATAAGAGAAAATTAAAAACTAAATAATAGAATATTTCTTGATTTTTAAACTGGACAAATAAAAATGCCTGGAGCCTGGAGGTGTACTAACATAGGACAAATAAGTTAATTATTCTTGATTTGGTACATTTGTGTTGTTTAGGATCTCCATAATTAAGGTGATCATGCATATTTTCGAGCTAATCATTTAATGTTGAAGTCGTTGACCATGACTTCCATTAGCATCGTCATCTTTGCATATAATTAATCTCCAGACAACTTTTATTTAATAATGCTAAAAACAGCCTAATTAATAAGTCTACGATTATGTCCCTAATCAGATCTTTAATGTTAAATTACTGTACAAATTGCTGCAACAGAATATTTTAATTATAGGCCAATTCGATGCATCGTCTCTTAATCATTATCAAGGGTTGGATGTCTCAATTTTTTTGTCAATAGAAATTGAATCCTAGTCTTCTTTTTTTTTCGTTTGACATCTGATACTCGTATTAAAATTTGACTGAATTTGTATTCGCACATTGCAGGACCTATTTTTGGGAGCAACGCTCTCAATAAGATTTTTTCTATTTTCGAAAGTTCTAATTAACTCAATATTTTTGATTAAGGATGAATAAACCGAATTTCACCACGATCCATAGGGTAGTCAAATCCTAATCTACTTACACTTAACAGTAAAATTACTATATGCTGGAGATCATTTTAGTGTCTTGAATTTTTTAATTATTTATTTAGAAGCACCTCTAGTGAGATTATCATGAATAACATTTTTTTTTGGCAACTAAACACATTTTATTACCGCAGTGGCAAAGTACAGCTAAAAAAAATAAATAACACCAGACCTTACTCCAACATTTTAAAAAAATAGATTTTCCAAAAGATTTGTTTGTAATTGTAGACATTAAAATTTTACCATATTTAAATTAAAATAGAATTCTACTAGGCAAATTCAATCCATCTTGGTCATTAATCAGCTCTGTTAAGATTTTCGGACGCTACTGCCTACTTTACCTTAAATTCTACAATTCATACGTGTAAAAAAAGACACATTCCCTTGAGAGGCAGCTGGAATATCTCATAAAATTTTAGATATTCATAAATAAATCGAGATTTTGAATATCCCATAAACAATAGAGCATTCATATATATATAAATAAATCTAGATTTCAAATATCCCATAAAATCTTGAATATTCACAAAAATATATGTCAAATATTCCATAAAATCTTGGATGATGTTGTTTGATATTCTTGACCATCAATTTTTTTAGAAAGAGATTCATATCATCTTATATTCAAGAAATACGTTATATATTACCGGTCCACCAATCATGGTGAATATTTATTAGGAGAGCATAATCAAATCTTCGTTTTAATTTATTATATTTTATTTGTGATTTCAGTTTATTTTTCACCACTTTAAACTTCATTGCAAATAGTAATATACTTAAATTATTATGTTTTGTTACTAATAATGTAGTTTAGACGGTACTGTCTTTTGAATACGATACTTCAACTACAACCAAGTGATCATTAGTTTGCTTTAAATGTTGACCCAATTTATTGAAAATTCTGTATTCCCCACCTGATCAGTATACTTTAATTTCGACAAAAAAAAATTGATATATAACTAGATCCAGTAATTTCTACATGATAACGGTATTATATTGTAGACACAAATATGAAACTTTAAAAATATTGAATATTGTTTAGAGCAAATGTGGTTCAATAGCATTATTATTTATTTATTTTCATTTTAGAAATTGATAAGAGAAAATAGCGCAGCTAATTGAGGACAAACTGAATGGAAACACAGAATTAGAGACTCAATGAATTATATAATAAGACCAAATACTTTAATATTATTCCAGTATATATAATACGTTTTGTATATGTTAATTCTTCCGTAAAAGAGAATGAGCAAAAATATAAAATACTTTATAATGTTTACACTACCCCTTATGTAATACTTTATTTTATTTTATTTTCAAAAAAGAGAGTACTATGCGACGGCCATATTGTCACCCATGCACGAGCATGACAGCCTTACAATAATTTACGTGGATCCGGCTCCTCTCCATTTCTCTTCTCTTCATTTCCTCCAAGTTTTAGGTTGGATTGGAGACACATGTCATAGTTTAGAATTAATGGTTGAGGTCTAATTAATTAAAGCAAAGTCCTAACCATAGTTATTTACTTTCATATATTTGCTTCTTAAATATTTTTGCAATCCAACAATTCTAGATTTACATTATATTTTTCCTAAATATATTTTAAAAACATTTCTTTTTTTTTAATTACTTAAGTAATTTTTTTGCTGATTTTTTACTTTCTTCCCTAACATTTGTCATTTCTCAAATAATATTTGCCAAATAAAAAATTAAAAATTGTGACCTTACGTTTTTTTTTTATAATTTTAGGAGTAAAATAAAATTTTGTCACTCAACTTTAAATTCTTTCTTACTCCCTAAATGGAGTCCATATTGCTCTATAGACATTGTAGCTCTTAATACTCTATTAGAATAATAAAAACGTTTAACTGTATTATAATTTTTTTTTCAAAAAAGTAAAAGTATTTAGTAAATTTTTTAAATATGTATGCAGTAAAGAATTTTTTTAAATATATTTGGGGAAAATATAATGGATTGCAAAATTATTTAAGAAGAAAATATATGAAAGTAGATAACTATGGTTAGGACTTTGTTTTAATCAATTAGATCTCAACCATTAATTCTAAACTATGACATATGTCTCCAATCTAAGCTAGAACTTGAGGAAAATGGAGAGAAAAGAAATGGAGAGGAGCCGAATCCAATTTACGTACACTTGCAAATTCTTTTTGTGGGATCCCAAATATGTCCTATAAATACATTATGTTTTCCCGTCTCAAATTATTTATCATGATTTTAAAAATAATTATCTTTTTGCACATGTAAGATAAAATTCATTATTTTTTCCTTATATTATTCTTAATAGTAATTGTTTTGAACACTACAACCATCTTGATAGAGTAAATATTTAATACTGAGAAATTAGATCTTAAGACATAAAAAATGATATGATAGTAATTAATGTTCTATATAGAAGAGAGAAACACAACAAATAATTGATCTGAGATGAAAGAGAATATATATTTCTTTTATTTTTCTTGTTTGCTAATCCCAATGGTCAATTTTATTTTATTTTGGTCGGAGAAGGTAGCTATAGCTAGGTGTCTTGCTATTTAAACATTGGAACAATATCATGACTACAAACAACTTGACCAATATTATGCTTGTGTGAATAGAACACAACTTACTATTCATTAATTCAACCAATTTTTGGTAAACCACCTTTTCCTGGAGTTTATCGTTTTCTCCTTTTTGAAATTCGATGTTTACATTATAATTCATATATATGTAACTTCAACGACGACAATTCACAAAAGTCCACTAATATAAAAATGATTTTTAAGTAAATTAATTTAGATATATCGTTTATATTTGCTACTAAAAAAATCACTATTTTTCTATTTAAATTACTCACTAAAAAATATTCAGTGGTTATTTTCATAAATATTTTAATTAAATCGATAAGAGTCACGTATTTTCATAAAATAAAAAAATAGGAAGCTTCCCAGATTATTTAAACTTGTTTAAAAGCATATGTAGATACAAAGTCGAACGGATGATTAGGCAGAAGGAAGAAAAATGTATGGCCTTCCTTTTTTTTTATTTTTTTATTTGCTCACCACTAAGACAAGGAATTAGCCAGTGACGAATCAATTTATAGATAAACAACAAAAATTGTTTTTTCTAATTTTATTTAACTATGAATTAATGATATATTATCACAAAATTCTTGTTAGTTGTTGATAGAATGTATGCGTCCACTAATAGTTAATGGATCAGGTCCCTTGATAAAATAAAAGTGTGGAAAGTAAATAACTCAAAGTAAAATAGACACGAGAATTTTACATGGAAACATCGTTGATTAAGGGAGGAAAAAACCACAACCTCTCTCACAGAGTTTCAACCATTTCACTCAAAACAGAGCAATGACTTCAAATTACAATAACAGTCGTAAAGAACAATTAATTTAGCGATAAATTAGTTCACGGTAAATTCTATATATATTTTTTCGTTGTGACATCAAGGTGACTTGAAAAATATAAGAATATATAGAATGTCAAGAAGTTTCAAATTCTAGCTAGAGTTGTTGATGAATGCAATAATTTCTTCTCTTGACCTATCTATTCTTCGACATCCTATTTAGAATTCCTTTGTCTAATTTTCCATAGACATATCTAAATTTAAGATCTTGAAAAATCTTGAATCTTGTTTTTCATCATTTTCTTGATTTTTTCCCCACTATTTTTCTTCTTTCTAAATATTCGTAACCGTCTTTGTCATCTTCAAAATAATGTTACATCTTAGAGTCAAGCCCCCTTGCATTGAGTATCCTTGATCGCCTAAGTGATTCAATTTTATTTTTATCACGGACATCAATGTATATAACTTAAACTCATATTAAAATAATACATTTTGCTAATAACATTTTAATACAACTAGCAATATCTCAGATGTATTCGTAATTTTTGATGTGCTGACATATATAACATGTACACGTTCGTGTGTGTATATATATATTATAGAACTTGAGTTCAATTAAATTAGAAAAAAATAGTCATAATATAAATAAGTTGAGAGAAATAGGAACATAAGTTTTGGACGGAGGAATAACAGTTGAGATATGGTTTGAGTTATTTTTTTATTTCATCGATCTTGTCTATTGACCTGATCTAAGAATCTATTACTCACTAGAAAATATCATATCATAATCATCATGATGTACACCATATGATCCGATCCCCCTTTGATCTAATTCTTGTTTTCTGTTTTGGTCGGTGACTCCCTATCTAACCGAGGCGGAGCTAGAAGCCTAACTTATAAATTGAACCCACTAGGTTTAATTTGTCCCAAATCTTATATTTGTGTTATAAATTTTATTAAATATGTATACATATATTGTATTGTATTTATTTAAAATCCATTTAATAGCATTTGACGTAGTTTTAATAAAAAAAAATTATTTAGAAATCGTTAAATTCAAATTTTGAATTTGTCTTTGATAATAAATAGTCAGGCTAGGGTTGTAACTCCTTAGATATGTACCTAAATCAAACGATCGCAAAATAATAATTAAACAATGTAGATTGTGATTTCGAGTTTATTTCTCTTGCATTATTTACAATCATTATATTGTACAATATATGTATTGCAAACTATAAACTTCATGATCTTAAATTTCTAGAGGGATGAAAAATAATCTATTTATAATTGAACCAAAAAACTATCTATTTTTTGGTTCAAAAACATCACTCTAGACCATGACGCTTCTAAGTCCTTTGGGATTGAACCATGTTCACCATATTCATAGCAGCATTTTTCCATTGCAAGGCTGCATTGAAGTTTAATTTATTTTGAGCTCCAGAAATGAGAAACTCCTTTGCTTTATTGATAAAATCAATGCCTTCTTCTCTTTGAACATGCAACCTCTTTGGACACTTGAGCAAACTAAGATAAGTACCCAAGTCATGTACACAAGAAGGATTATGCATCTTGAAAAAATCTAACAAGATTTCAACTCCAACATGTGCATAACATGAGCAACTCCATGGTACCTCATACTTTCCACCCAAAACCCTAAAATTCTCATTTAGAAAAACCCCAGGAAGTTTTGTTATGGGGTCATTTACATTTGTTATTCTCAACACTTTTACACCTAACTCTTCACACCTCTCTTTGAAGCCTGAGTTTCCAACTCTTGGCCCTCCAAAGGAAAAAACAGTTACAGGTACAGTGTGATCATCATGAGTATTCAACCCTAACTCCGCAATGTCATAAGCTAGTAAGAGGGCTAATGCACTCCCCATGCTATGTCCAGCTAAAGTTATACTCATATCCTCTCCTTTATACTTATTTACTACTCTCCCTATCTCAGATAGTAATTGCTCGCGACAACTTCCAAGGCCAAACTTCTTGTCCTCATTAGAAGTGTACAAACTCAAGAATCCAGCTTCAACCTTAACCTGAGGTCTTGGATTATGAGGATCAAGACGAGCAGGAGTCAATGAGCTCATCAAATTGGCTATCCATTCAGGGCTAGTGACCGTTCCACGAAAAGTAACAACCACATCTCTCCTCCCAAGTCTCTTTGTTTCTTCATCATTTGATACTGCAATATAACCAATCCATTTTCCACATGATGAGCCAATACTAATATTATTTGGGAAGACATTTATTATGTCTGGAGTAGCATATATGTATTTTGTCACTTGATAACCTGATTCACCTAACCCTACTTCACTCAACATCCTCCTCTTCCCATACTTGCAATTTAAGTATCTTTTTGAATTTGGATCAAGATCAAATGCATCATAACAAGCAGCCACAAACTCTCCATATCGAATAATCTCTGATCGGAGGAGAGAGTCCAATGGATCTACTAGGTTTTCCCAGTTTTTTGACCCTTGAACTTCTCTCCACATGGAAGACAATCTCCCAGTGTTACTACTACTACTACTATTACTACAACGACGATCCATTGCAATATTATCAGTACTAGTAGTAACACTAGGAGCAATGTTCTTCGATATTTTCTTAGCAGGTGATAGTTTGGGACTCAGACGTAGTTGTTGTAATGTCAAAGGTGGTGCAGGTGCAATTGAGATACCTTCATTTGGTTTTACCATACATGGCTTAGGCAAAAACTCTTCTGAAAATGTAGGAAAGTTTAGATTTGGAATATTTGGTAACCTAAGCATTGTATGAATTCAAAAGATATAATAATATTTAAGAGCTAGGAAGAACTAGAGAGGGAGTGAGAGCTCTAGATGAATTATATATATCAAGGGTTATTTACTTATTTATATATTGTGTTTATTTGTCATGGACTATATGGTGAGAATTGAAAAAGGTGTTGTTGAGGTGGGGTATGAGAGAGGGGACGTGGGGTGTACAGGGGAAAAATGAAGAAAATAAAGGCATGTTTGGCGAGTAATTTGACTGAGCAAGGAAAAATTCCAATAAATGTATTAAATTAAGTGGTCGGTTTGGGCTCAAATTATTTGTTTAATTTTTGCGGCTACAAATAAAAAAAAAGCCAAAAAACATAATATAAAAATACAGTTTTCCTAATTTCTTTTCAAGTGGTTGACTTCAAAGGTGCGTTTGCTATGTGGACGAATTTTAGCGTGTTATATTTTTTCCTTTTTCTTCCCTCAATTTTTCTTATTCTTTTTTATAGTGTATCTTAGTATGAAAAAATATATGTCCTAAAAAGGAAAGTTTCACCATTTATAGCATAATCTAATTAATGTAGGACCAATTTCACAATTGATAAATGAAAAAAATGGTCTCTAATATAATTATTTTTCTCCCCATACGCTTGTTGAATATTAAGTTAGTTATGCACTAAATTGATTTTGATGATGACAACCTAAGATATCTAATATTTGGTGTGGTTAAAATTTAGGTGTGCGTTTGTTTATTTTTGTATGCCTAAATATGAATACATATTTAAATATATATTGAGATATTATATTTAGATTCAAACACATAATAATTAAAATATTGTTTTTTAGCATTTGAACGGATATTAGCTATATTTAAACTTGATAAATGTAGAATTCAAATAAATTACACTATTACATTTATAAAAGTTAGGAAAAAATATTAATCCGCATGGTACAGTTTATATATATATATATATATGGTCGATGGTGATGGATGGTCATTAATAATAGTTATGTGTTGAAAGTTGGCAAGCGAGAATAGTTAAGGGTGATGATCCAATATAAATCCTAAATTCTAAATTCTAAATCTTAACGTCCTTCGTAATGACTAGTTGCGTAGTCATGAAGGTATCGTTGTGTAGTACAGGCAAATGCATACCAATATAAAAGCATTACACTGCTTAGTGGTATTCTTAATTTTTCTATTTATTGATTCAATTATACGAAATATTAATCTTGCTTCGTGGATGACGATTTAGCTTTATTAAATTTAACTTCCCATGAGTTTTGTCTTCACACATTATATTTATAGTAAGTTGTAAAATAATACTAATAAAAAAAAATCAAGATGGTCAACGCGATAATTCTTCTCTATAGGAGTTTACTCGTAAGAAAGTCAACACGTATGGCCCAACCTTTTCACTAAAATTATTAGTTCCCTTTTTAGGGTAAAAAAGAAACCTAGTATATTCATGTATCTATAAAAAAAGAGCTCTATATTTTATTATTCTTCCAAGATTGAGCTTTGAGTGACATGAATCCATACATTTTCTTCACCCAAACACGAGTTTTAGATGTGCCCATCATATTTTCTTTACAAATGAAAAATGACCAACCCAATAATAATTGCTAATAATAATTGCTAGCAAATTTTACCTTGAAAAAAAAAAAGAAGAACAAGATATCCTGTATAGTAGCGGAATCAGAAAATTTAGCTCGAATTTTAAATCACCTTTTTTATTGATTTTGAATGGATTATCTATACATACTAGATAAAATTTTCAACTATCGAACTTAAAACTTTAAAATTGATACAATCTCTAATCGATCTCTAGTGTTTGATTGAACGTATTCGACCTTTAGTTAAACGAAATGGACTTTGGTCTAACGTTGGTATCATTTATAAGAATTTACATATGCATGTTACGTTGCAGACTAGGTACAAGGAACTGGACTTTCAAGTTTAATTTGCAAGCTAGAATTATAATATGGAAAGGTAACAAATTATTAGGCTTTAAGATTATATATATATATATATATATATATCCAATAGGTTTTTAGTGATAGATCCAAATTAATTACTATAATTAGGGGTGAACATAATTTGGACAAAATCAAAATTCAAAATTTTCCAATATTATATTAGTTGTTTCAGATTTTTGTATCATGGTGCAATTTCAAATTTCAGACTTGTGAGACGTTTGCCCAACGCTAAGTCCAATAGTATCAAATGTCAATACTAAATGCACTTGGCTCATACACTCACTTCTTATTGCATGAGTCATTTAGAGATAGGTCAACTGATTAATAAGTATTTTTGTCAAGCGACACAGATACATATACAGAAGGAATCACATTATCACCTCTTTCTTGCTCTTTGACTTAATTAATATTTGTTGAGGCCTCTCTTTGATAATAATTCATGTCTTTAGATGCTTGTCCCTTTTTTTTTTGTTGAATAAAGATCTTCATCAATTGGTACTACGACAGTAATTTCTATAGAATAGAGGGAATTTACGTGTATTACGAGAATATCATTGAAGTAGAATCGCTAATGAAATAGTTTAGTCACAATTGATTAACATGGACAGACTATGCCGCTTACGTTTAATTTGAGAGTATATTACTGTCTTTTTTATATTTGACAATATAGACCTCCAGAATAAATGACAAAATGAATGTCTAAAACTAATTTTCCCAAATAAGAATGCTTTGAAAATATCTACTGCCGAAATTATATAATATGTTGATGTAGCTTGTACCTCATCATGATGAGGTTATAGAGAGTCTCATCTAAATTTAAAATTGTCATATTTTTGTTTACTTAATTATCTGTTTCTTATTTAATTCTCTAAATAATGAACCAAACATATCGAAATTTGTTTTATATATAGTGATTGGCAAACATGGAGATAAGACTCGAACCGACAAGGGTGTAGTTAGGAAGGATCGACGGGTTCATTCGAATTTTCTTGAACAAAAAATTATACTATTTATCTATGTTTTTAAAAAAAAAATGTATATACAGTAATGTTGAACCCCTTTTGACTTTTTCATGTATTTACTTCTTTATATTTTAAACTCTTTTAATGAAAATCTTGACTCCGTCATTATAAAGCTAGTTCCAAGCCTCTTTATACATGCACTAATATCAATATTGAAGTGTGTGATCATTTAATTTGAAAACTTATCGAGGTTACAATAGTTGTGTGGATGTGGAAGTACTAAAAAAATGTTTATAGCATGGGGAGTGTATATACTACTACTACCATCAAAGTTATTAGAAATTTATGATAGTATACATTTTTCTTAAACATATATAATTGAATATAGTAGCTCTTCGATTGGCTCATGTAAATTTTCTGTTCTATCGGTATAAAAATGCAATATCTAATATAATATAATGCTGCAAATTTATCATATAGTTATATATAGTCCTATAATTGCCCATGAATTAATTAATCAGACACTGGGCTTCTCTAATATCATTTGGAACTTGAAAGTGACAAAAGTTGGTAAAATAATCCGACTTCAGTGAAGAATATATTTATACTTTGCCGTGTCACACGATTTAGAAAAAAATTAATTATAGGGCCATTCAAATTAATTTAGAATATATTTGTTTCAAATACTTCTAACCTCATTTTTAGCTTAATATATTATGTATAATGTGTAGGTGATTTTTTCTTATTTACCTAAGTTAGTTGAAAGATAAAATTACTCAATATTTATATTGATGAAAAATAGCTATCAGATACTCGATAAAATAATTAAGTTGTGAATTAATAAAATAAAGGCTTAATGCTCATTATATTCTAGTTAACAAATTAAAGGGTCCCCCATATCATACATCATAAACACACTTGTCTACCTCTGGACTCAGCTATATATGATCAGTTGGCTCTTTCTGCCATCACAGCAGTATACTATACTATTTGAGATGTAATTAGCACATATTGGACGGATAATATTCTTTCATTCTTAATAAGATATTTTAGATTTAATCTGTGAGTACGAAAAGAAAAAAAAGAGTGTTCTCAACTTACAATGACTTTTATATATGTAGCACAAATTTAAATTAATAAGTCGGGGCCTCAATGCGAGTATAGACACCAAACGGAAAGATAGTACATCAGACAAAGCACCAATAGAGAGTAGAGACAAAATCTAAGATTTAGAGTAAAAGATTAAAAAGGGATTAAACAACACAATTATTGAATTGGGCCCGGTCAAAGAATTATTTTACCAAATATAATGACAATTTTGTTGAAATTTAAATGAAAAAGAAAGTTAACTACTCTGATTTGATTGTTCAATTTTCCTTCTTCTATTTGAAGGTAAACATAGACTAACTACGTATTATAATAACTTAATTATCTTTTCTCCGATATATATATATATATATATGTAGATTGTGTCATTTTAACTATTCATTTTAGTTTTTGGCCACAAACTTTATATCTGATAGGTACAAAATGTAAACATAATAACTAAAAAGGATGAAATTCGAAGAAACAACACTAAATAAGCAAATTATACAGTTTGATATCTGGTTTAATAGCAAAAAAGAAAATACCATAGAAGATTTTTATTTAATATTGAGGTGGATTTAGAGTATCAGGTCCGCAATTAAAACTGATCAAAGAAAAACTACTAAGTAAACTAACATATGTTATCTCCAATTCTGTTCACTCTTGTTAATTTCTTACGTGTTACAATTTGAACATAGACCAACATTTTTTTGTTTGTTTTTGTTTATTGTCTAGTCCAAAAGAAACATAAAAATGTTTTTTATAACTAATGTATGCATTTTTTTCCTCGTTTGTGTAGGGAGAATATTCAACAAAGGGGTCCAATCCCATTTAACATAATTGGAAATACAACAAAAGCCTATAGTCTATGATGCTATTATAAGCTTGCCATATGTGAACATCATTTTTTATATAATTTATTAATTAATTATTGTAGAGAAAGATATGTGAATTTCTTTTGACTGGATCAAAATTTAGTTCATTCATCCTGATCTAATTAAAGAAAATATACACATGGAGGAATAAAATGAAATTTGTCTTATCGAAAAAGAATTCAATAATTCAAATAAGAATATTATAAAAAAGGCAATAAATAAATTTAAAATGAAGCCTGCAAATTTAATTAGAAGATATTTATTATTAATGGAATTTCAATCTACCTTACGGTAATACAACACCACATATTATAATGACTCAAGAAATCTCATTATTTTTTCATATATTTTGGACATCTAGGAGTCATTTTAGAAGAAATAGGACTTTTAGTGATACTTCATATATCACTAGATAACATATATATTTTAGTGATATGACTTTCAGATGATTTTTTTACAAAATCTTTATATAACTCTTTGTAGAGAGTTGGAGGAGCAGTAAGTGAAGTCTCACCAATTTTTGCACATATTTTGGGCATTTAGAATCCATTTTACAGGAATTAAGCGATTTTCTCATTTTTTTTGTGTGTTAGACCATGAAGATTTTGGTTCGCAAAACCTTTACGGAACCCTTCGTAGGGAGTTGGCGGAGCAATACGTAAAGCCTCACTATTTTTTGCACATATATTGGGCATTTTAGGAGCTATTTTACAGGAATTAGACGATTTTCTCAATTTTTCTTATGTATGAGATCATAAATATTTTGGTTATATTTGTTTCCGATAATATTTTTCAAAACCTTTACAAAACCCTCTGTAAAGAGTTAAGGGAGCAGTACGTGAAGCCTCACCCTTCTGTGTACATATTTTGGAAATTTAGGATCCATTTTAAAGGAATTACGCAATTTTCTCAATTTTTCGTGTGT
This sequence comes from Solanum acaule, assembly GCA_036250505.1. Taxonomy (NCBI): domain Eukaryota; kingdom Viridiplantae; phylum Streptophyta; class Magnoliopsida; order Solanales; family Solanaceae; genus Solanum; species Solanum acaule. Next base: position 3,492 of record JAJOOR010006863.1, on the reverse strand, counting down.
TAGCCCATGATATTTTGATGATATGGCTTTCAGATGCTTTTTTTGCAAAAGTTTTACGGAAACCTCCATATCGAGTTGGGGAAGTAGTACGAGAAGCCTCACAATTTCTTGCACATATTTTGGGTATTTAGGAGCCATTTTACTGAGATTGGGTGATTTTCTCAGTTTTTCGTGTGTGTTACCCCATGAATATTTTGGTAATATGACTTCCTGATGATTTATTCGCAAAACCTTTACGGAACTCTCCATATGGAGTTAGGGGAGTAGTACGTGATGTCTCACTAATTTTACCCAAATTTTGGGCATTTATGATACATTTTATAGAATTAGACAATTTTCTTAGTGTGTTAGAATATTTTGGTGATATAACTTCTAGACTATTTTTTTGCAAATACCTTTACGGAACTCTCCGTAGGAGTTGGGGGAGAAGTATGTGAAACCTCGCCATTTTTACACATATTTTGGAAATTTAGGATCCATTTTACACAATAAAGCGATTTTCTCAATTTTTTGTGTGTGTTAGCCAATAAATAGTTTGTTGATATGGTTTCAGACGATTTTTTGAAAACCTTTACGGAACTCTATGTAGGGAGTTAGGGGAGCAGTATGCGAAGTCTCACCATTTTTTGAGAATTTAGGAGACATTTATCAGGAATTAGGCGATTGTCTCAATTTTTCGTGTGTGTTAGCCAAATAATATTTTGGTGATATGACTTCTAGATGATTTTTTGCAAAATCTTTACAGAACCTTCTATAGAGAGTTGGGGAAGCAGTATATGAAGCCTCACTATTTTTTGCACATATTTTTTACTTTTAGGCTTCATTTTACTGGAATTAGGTGATTTTTTGAGTTTTCATATCTATTATTAGCCCATGGATCTAACGCCTTGGGGCACCCAAAAATATTTCCTAAAAAAACTTTATGAGGACCTCCATAGTGAGTTGGGGAAGCATTGCATATAATCCCACCATTTTAAGGCATATTATCGCATTTACGAGCCAACTTTTAGGAATTATGTGACTTTCTTGGTTTTTCGTGTATATTAACCCATAGATCTGGCTCCTCGGAGAACCCACAAATATTTTATGAAAAAAACATTATGAGGACCTCTGTAATGAGTTGGAGAAGCATTGCGTATAGTCCCACCATTTTAAGGCTATGAACTAACTTTTAGTAATTAGCCGACTTTCTTAATTTTTCTTCTGTATTAGCACATGGATCTGGCGCCTTGGAGAACCCAAAAAAAAATTCTGAATTTTTTTTATGAGGACCTCCGTAATGAGTTGGGGAAGTATTGCGTATAGTCCCACTATTTTAAGGCATATTTTCGCATTTACGAGACAACTTTTGAATTGATCGACTTTCTTAGTTTTTCGTGTGTATTAGCCTATGGATCTAGCACCTTAGTTTTCTGAAAAAATTTATGCGGACTGTCGTATGAGTTGGGGAAGCATTGTGTAGAGTCCCACAATTTTTAAGGCACATTTTTGCATTTACGAGCCAACTTTTAAAATTAGCTGACTATCTTGATATTTCGTGTGTATTAGTACATGAATCTTGCGCCTTGGAGCACCCAATTTTTTTTTTGAAAAAACTTTATGAGGACCTCCGTAATGAGTTGGGAAGCATTGTGTATAGTCCCACCATTTTTAAGGCATATTTTCACATTATCGAGCCAACTATTAAGAATTAGCCGACTTTTTTGATTTTTCGTGTGTATAAGCCCAAGGATCTAGAGCCTTGGAGCATCCAAAAAAAAAATTCTGAAAAAACTTTATGAGGACCTACGTAATGAGTTGAGAAGCATTTCGTGTAGTCCCATCATTTTTACGGCATATTTTTTCATTTATGAGCCAATTTTAGGAATTAGCCGACTTTCATGATTTTTCATATGTATTAACCCATGGATCTAGCGCCTTGGAGCACCAAAATATTTTCTCTAAAAAAACTTTATGAAGACCTCTGTAATGAGTGGGTTAGCATTACGTATTGTACCACCATTTCAAGGCATATTTTCTCATCTACGAGCCAACTTTTAGGAATTAACCGACTTTCTCAACTTTTCGTGTGTATTAGCCCATGGATCAGGTGCCTTGAAGCACTCAATTTTTTTTTTTGAAAAGACATTATGAGGACCTCCGTAATGAGTTGGGGAAATATGGTGTATACCATTTTTAAGTCATATTTTCGCATTTACGAGCCAACTTTTAGGAATTACGCGACTTTCTTGTTTTTTTGTATGTTTTTACCCCATGAATATTTTGGTGATATGGCTTCCGGACGATTTCTTTGCGGAACCCTTTGTAGGAAAATGATGGAGCCATACATACAATCTCACCATTTTCAGAGTCCATTTAGGATCATTTTTACAGGAATTAGGTAATTTTCTCAATTTTCCGTGTATGTTAATCGATTAATGTTTTGGTGATATGCCTTCCGGACGATTTCTTTGCGAATTTGCAATTTTCTCATTACCATACAATCTCACAAGTCAATTTAGGCAAATACGTGAAGCTTCACTATTTTTTGCATATATTTTAGACATTTAGGAGACATTTTACTGAATTAGGAATTTTCCTCCATTTTTTGTGTATTAGCCAATAAATATTTTGGTGATATGACTTCCGAATGATTTTTTGGGCATTTACAAATCATTAAATAAATTTGACCCAATCATATTTTTGGTCGTACGCTCCACGCGCGGGCCAGATAGCGTCATGGGCAATTTTACAGACGCTCTCTTTTTCAGCTTTCATTTTTTGCTCCAAACATATCAATCTACTATGCAAAAAACCACTCATAAACAAATACAAAAATCAATCTGAAACCTAAATGATACATCGGGCATACAATATTAAAACTGAAAAGTCATAGTAGTACTCATATACATATGTAAATAGGTATCCATCTACCAACCAATTATACCTAGCTCGAGGGTATGTATAACTTAAAGTATATGTCATTTTACAATGCTTCATCAGAGGTGGTTGCCTCTTTTATGTATGTATATCTCCTTTATGTTTTCGTAACTGAATTTTTGGGGCCTAAAGCCACTGCTTTAGTAGGAATTACACAATTTCAGATGCATCATCTGGAGTTTTAAGTTGTCCAGTCTTCAGTATGTTTTCCAGTGCATTCTGACATCTGAAGAAGTAGATGTTAGTATTATGTCTACGGAAAATCTATTTTGAAAACAAAAAAATAAAATATGCTAATTCAAATAAATACCTCCAAGGTAGATGGTCCAGGAACATGTATGGTGATACTATTATATCTTTGAATGCTTCTCTTTTCGCTACATACGCCCTAAACCTGCATCTTCTCTCCCAACTTTTCCAGCGCTTCCACAATGGTTTATGAAGACCATCCTTCTGTGGCACAATATGAATAACAAGACCAGGTAAATACAACTCTGGGATACTCAATGATGACTTATTTTCAGAAGATGGAACAGCCTCCATAAATTCGGTTAAAGGATCACTAAATGGACT
>JAJOOR010006862.1:0-26343 GCA_036250505.1 Solanum acaule | reverse complement strand
AAAATAATCGCTGCCATTAAAAAAAATTTAACTAAAATCGCTACACGTGGAGCGATTTCCCATTATTTTTTTAAGCAGTCCTCGCCTCGGGAATTTTTAATAAAAAAAATTTAAACTTTTTAAAGAAAATGGCTGCTATAGCAGCTATTTCTATTTTTTAAACGCTGCTGGGGCAGCGTGTTAAAAAAAATTCACAATAGTGATTTTAAAGAAAAAAGAAATTTTTTTTTGGACCGGCAGCGATTTTTATGTTTTTTAAAAGAGTAACGGCGTCAATTTTGTCAGAAGAAAATCGCTCCATCAGGAGCGATTTTTCCCTTTTGATTAAAAAAAATTGATGTGCCCTTTTGGAATTTTTGGAAACAGGGGAAGGAAAGTTTTGAACGAGCGCATCTTTTACATATTCCGTGTATTTTGACGGCAAAAATAAATAAATATTAATTTTAGGGTAAGGACCAAATTGATCACAACTTATGATACATAGAGGACCATTTCCATCAAGTCCATACATTAAGGACCAAATGGAATCAAACCCCATACATTAAGGATCATTTTGATCATTTTCTCACATATAATAAGATGGAAGATTTAATTTTGTAGTCCTCTATAAACTTGTTTTCAATTTTATGTCTTTTTGATAAAAGTTTTATATGGTTACATCTAAAAGATTGAAAATATCATTTTTTTCTATTCAATTTGTAAGTGGTCATAAAAGATCATTTTCTCTGATGGACACTCACAAGTCACATGTGTTATTAAGGGGTCATTTGGTTTCAAGTAGAGTTATTTAAGGATTAATAATCTTAAGGATTATAATTTAGGGTGTGCATATTTATATTGTAAATAGAGATCATGTTGTTAGTTATTTTTCATAGAGTGAAAAATAATAGAAAATTTATGAAATAAAATATTTTCCATTAAATTTGAACTCTTTTTTCATATTCAAAATTCAAAGCACAATTCTTTGAACATGCAATAATGGTGATTTTAACGCTAAAAGCTCTTAACTAGCTATGGTTAAAAAAAATTAAAAAGGTAATTACACCTTAATCCTTAAATTTGTGGTGACCTCTCTGTTAATCTGCAGGGTTACCTTTCTAGACGATGATTAGTCTCAATTGACCAAATAAAACGTAAAAAGTAAGGAAAACTTCCGTAAATGTTTCCATCGGCCATCTAGTTTAATTACCAACATGGTTGAAGTATATACAATACCTATACATTTCAGTTGATATATTGTTCCCTTCGGTCATCTAGTTTAATTATCAGCATGGCTGAAGTATATACAATACGTATACATTTCGGTTGATATAATGTATATAGGTATGTATACTATCTATACACTTCGGTTGATATGTTATGGTATGGATAGGTATGTGTACCATATATATATATATATACAATGTATAAAGTATACAATATATACACTACATATACACTTCGGTTGATATGTTGTGTATATATATGTATACTATATATACATATATATAATATATGTGTGTATATTTTATGCTTTTGTGAAATAGATGACTCAAAACATTGACCCATAATTTTCCCCAAAAATGATGATTTAATTACATTTATACTCGTTCAAAATAAACAAGATAATCGACTGTAAAGTTGGAAGGGAAAAACATATTCTAACAATCAACAAAATGTGGTATAAAGTGTTTTGGTATTGAAGTGTTAGTCACCGTACATACTGAACGTTTTAAAAATAGAGTCCATTTGAATTAGCCGATTGTCCACAATAGTCAAAGTTTTCATAATCATATTCAACTCCTATCGTACACAAATCAAAATTCGAACATATTTTGTTAATCTCCCTCTTAAGGTGAAAAACAAAGACAAATTACCAACACTTGTTTAAAGCAAAACCAATCTCTTAATCATCAAAACTTTTTGCTTCAATTGATTCTTTTACAATCTGAGTGAATCTCCCCATTGGTACCCGTTAACGGACTAATATTTCCCATATTAATCATAGACTGAATAAAGCTCTGAAAAAATGTATTTTGGTTACTACTAAATGTGTTCACAATTGATAGAGTTGTTCCTGATGAAAATAACTCTTGATCTGACTGCAAAAGCCCTTGATTGTTCTGCAAATTCGCGTAATAATTATTATCGAAACCATCAGACGTGGTGGGATCAAGATTAGCCAAGGCTGTTGCACTGCCATTTTGTGGACATGTTTGCCTCAGGTTAGCTAAATAAGTTGTATTTAAACTCGGATCTGGATTTCCTGTGCCATTGAAATTGTAAAGCCGGGCACTGAATACACGACATTGGGCACGTCCAAATGTATGTGCACCTAATAACAAAGATTTATCGAAATTAATTAATTAAATTGTTCGACTTCCCAAATGGATATGCAATCAAAACAGAGTTAATTGATTAATTACCAGATAAGGCAACTAGATCGGTAATGTTAAGGCCAACAGCAGTAAACTTTGCTGTAATGTTGGTTAACCCTTCAGTAGGAGAAGGAATTGATGTATTAGCTCCTGCTTGGTTTGCGGTTCTACTGTCTCTTCGTCCTAATAAAACATTCCATGAAGGACCACCTGCCTGCACCGCATAAAGTTTAAGAAAAAAAAAGAAGACTTTTAAAACGTCTCATCTAAAGAATCATTTCATTAAGGGTAAAAAGGGAATTTTAAAGTTGAATTATTTTTAATTATAGAAATGTGACATTCTTTTCATACCTGAGAAACAGAGGATTCTGCAGCAAGAGCAAGAATATCGGCACAGGAGACAACGCCAGGGCAAGAACTTTCAAGAGCTGTTTTAATGTTGTCAACAACGTCGAAACCTCTTGTGGAATTTGTATTTGGAGCTGCATCTTTCTCACTTACTATATTTGTTGTAGCGTTGTTATCTAACAAAAGTGAAGCATCACATCCCTGTGAAATAACAAGTAGAATTATGTTACTTAAAATGAGCTAAAACAACTATAAATTATGTGTAAAAACGTAATAAGAAAGAGTGAATTTACGTTGACAAAGCAATCGTGGAAATGGAGACGAATGAGGCTGGCTCCGATGCGTGCATCAGACTGTAAAGCTTGTTGAATTACATTTTGGACAATACTTGAAACATTTGGACATGTACTTGAGTAAAAATTGGCACTCAATTGGGCATTTGTTTCATAGAAACTACAAGTTGATAGCAAAATGCATATAACTGCTAAAATATAAGGAGACATTTTTTTTTCTTGGTATTTATTTTTAGTATTATATTTAGGTAGAAAAGAAGTGAAGAAAGATAGCTAGACAATTTCTTTTTCACCTGTGTCTCATGAATTAGCTATAGATCTAGGCTATATATAAAGAAAAAAAAGTGTCTTTGGCTTCATGTATTATTCTTGACAATTTCCAACATCATAGTCAAACAAAATAATTTACTTTATTTGTAAGTGTGTCTGGTGAAATAATTACCAAGGTAAGATACTTAAAAACATCTCTAACATGACTTGGATTATTATTTTCCTACTGAAACTATGTTTGGTCTTAAATATTACCCTTGAATTTGGCTATTTTAAAACTTTTATTTCCGAACATAGATAGTGATAAATTCAAGATTTTCGCCCTTTATCCCTTGAACATAGTCCATTGGTGTGACAAAGAGCGTGAGTATTAAAAAAATAAAAAGTGATCTTCCAATTGTGTAGTTCTCTTGCTATATCTTAATATATAATGCATATTTGTATCCCAACTTTTTCTTTGTTATTAAAATTTCATCCATCGATAATTCGATATAATAACTATTTATTTCAACGTTGTATTTTTTTAATAACAAATTTTGGGGTGTAGATGTATTCCACTCCAATTAGGAAACTTGTGTTACTAGTCTATTACAGCAGACTTTTGTGGAAAATGGTCTAAAGGCAAATTGGGGAAAGAAGTAGTCATATGAGACTTTTTCAATATTTGAATAAAATATTAAAAATTCCGGTGATTTCTTATTTAATTAAAATCTTATGTAACAAGTTGTCGATAATTTTTATATATCTATCTGTTTCAATCTGTTTGATATCGTTCGAATTTTGAGAGTCAAACGATTCCATTTTATCGTGAATATGGATATGAGATCTTTACTATTCTAAAAATAAAATTTAAATATATTTAAAATCTACTTAAAAAGTAATACAGGTCGCAAATAGCAGTAATTCATTATTCAAAATATATTTAAAAACTATGATAAAAACGAATTTGTACCATATTGAAATTCAAAGACACTTTTCTCATTAGAGAACCTTCTGCAATAATGGAGGCAAGTTGTGACTGATTAATAAAAATCATTAAAGTTGATTTAACATTTTCGATAGTAAAATTTCAAAGATTCTCCATAATTTAAGGAAAAATCAGAATGTGGGCAATATGTTGCTGTATTCAATTTTATAGTAATCATAAATTCCCTTTTCCAATTTCAAAAATTACATTTTCAGATATTTTATTTGGACATTGCTATTTCACTTGTATTCAAGTTTTTAAAACTTTTGCACATCTATTTGCTTTAAAAAAAAAATCAGACATATAATGTCTCTTTCAGGACAAGTTCTAATAATATAAAGGACAAACTCCCTCTGGTCCATTTTACTTATCATGATTTATTATAAATAATTGATCTAAAATAACCATTAGTTTAGAAAATTAATACATAATTAACTTTTAAAAAATTCACCTATGGTGAAAGGAGGAGGAATATTAGATTGAGATCAAACAATAAAATTTATAAAAAGTATATTATAATTTTTTAGATTAAAATCTCATAATTTTCATCTATATCTTTCTTTTTAATAATTCTTCTTTTTAATAAATGACAATAGAAGATATAATTATAACCTCTCAGTAAGTCAATATGTTTGCAAATAATTGTTGTTTGATAAAATGACAAATTAATAATATGTCTTTTAAACAATTGCTTTGATTGGGTGATTATTAGGGTTATCGATAGTGAAAGAAAATAGTTTTACTCCAACTACTCTCACCAAATCCTTATAATATCCAGAGGAGTTGCTACCTAATTACTTCTTCTCTTCACTTCTTCGTGTTACCATTTGAATTTCGAAAGTCAAATAATTTAGTTTTAATCATAAATTCAAACGTGAAATTCTTAATTTAATTTTTTTTTTACATATTTAAAAAAACTACGTAAAAAATATTATAAGTCACAATAATTAATAATTCAAGATATTTAAAAAAATTATGATTAAATAATTTTTGATTCCTCTAGATTTAAAAATTAATTATGTACTCTTCCATTTGATTGGAATGTTTTTGTATTCAATTGACTATCCAAGCCAACCAAGAAAATATAAGCCTAAAGAGTCATTGTTTCAGATTTCACTCGTTATACAATAAACTATATTTATTGAATATATATAGTACTTGAAGAAAAATTCATGTCGACCAAAAAGTTAATGTCCTTTTCATTGGTGACGACAAATCAGAAATTTCAATAATTTTTGACATATTTATTCATATACTTTTTTCTCTTTATATATATATATATATATATCATAATTTTTCAACTAGAGATATTTTCCTATGCGTGACTTTACGCCATTGCTTCTCATATAAAGGAACTTTTAGAATTCTCAGTTAATAGTTAATTACGATATTTGTGTGTAATTTATTTTCTAATACCTTAATTATTGGAGAAAAGGCATAAAATATACTCAATGTCATGTGTATATTTTACGAATAAAATACATTTTTCGTTTCGATTTCCTTATTTTTCTCATTACGTTCCTTTTCATTCTTTTAAATTATTTTCTTTCACTTTCCCTTTGATTCCTTCTTTATCATTGACCTCTTTTTCTGTTTTTGGAAACTGCGCATTATATTAGTTTGCGTTTGGACATGAGATATGAAGTTATGATTTCAAATTGGTGTTTGGACATGTAATTCAGGATCATGATTTTAAATTTTAGATTCTTCAAAAGTATGATTTGAGATTCCAACCATTATTGCAACTTTTCAAATACAAAACTTGACCCATAAATTTTTATTCTGAAAAAAAAATGGATTCATGCTCAACGTGAACAGATTGTTCGTACCACGTGAAAGGATTAGATTAAAGAATAATTAATTACTACTATTGTTGACTAGTGAATCTTTATAAAATTATGTGTGTTTGAAAGTCTGTAATCATAAATATTTATTTATAAATAGTTTTGAAGATATGTGATTTATCAATATGGTGTCTTAGGTCATTCTGATATTTTGTTTATGAACTATTATTTATTCATTTGGTAAGATCGCGTATGAATTAGAGAAATTTCGATAGTTCTCACAACTTGTGAGATTTTTATGTTTATAAAAAATAATACAACTTAAGAAATTCAAAATTCATATTCAAATACAATTTTAACTTCAAATTTTGAGTTCGATATAATTTAATATTGCATGTCTAAAGAGACCTTTATGACCATGTGTGGACTATGCCTTGCGTTTGGAATGAATGAGTTGGGTCACTATAACTTGGGCCTTAGTAGAAGTGTTTGTTACGAGCTGGGAAAATTGGGCATGCTTAAGGAAAGGGAAGTCCATATCTTCTATGTTTTTGTGAATTCAAGTATTTATTAAAATTAAGGGTGTATCATTTTTATTTGATTTTGATCTTGGAACGTCTTTTTTCGTCAAAATTGAAGGCAAACTTTTGTCAAAATATAATGGAAGACATATTTGAATTAAAAACATATAACAAAAAAAGTATATTTAAACTAATTCGAATGATGCATGAGTATATTTGATCATTTAATTTTTCGTTAAAAAATTAAGACATCTTATGATATTCGGGAAGTAGCTAAGGCTTGCCTAAGTCACATTCGTGTTAGTGGTAGTAGTTCTCGTACTTCGTTGTAAACCTCAATACTCACACTCAAAATGACCTAAGATGAGACCTTTTATATTCCTAATACCTTCTTACATGTATATTTTGGTTCCAAAAATAATGTCTACATTGAAAACGGGGTTCAACGTCAAAAAATTAATAATGGATTTACTCAATATCGAGTCTAATACCATGTGAAGACAATTTAAATATTTAGTCCAAAACCTATAAGTATATGAGTATAAGGATATATTTCAATTTAAAATCTTATAAAATCAACTGAATATTATACTAATACATACACTTGTTGTAAGATATTGTATATTTCTAACAAGTTGTGTCATAGCTATGAAGATGAAGTGTCAAGCAATTTTGTCCTCAATATCTTTCACACGTTGTACGCAACATCCCAATAATAATTATAGAGATGACTTACGTACATCACAAAAATCATCGTCGTTTTTTAAATTTCTGCCCAATTGGCATGTACGTAGAAAATTAAGATTGGACGCGGATTCAAAGCTTTGAAAATTATGAAATTATAACAATTTTAAGTTCATACATCTTTCATCCATTGTTGCATATTCAATATATCAAGTGTGTGAAGTCGTCAATACTAGACAACTAAAAATAAACAAAAATATATATATAAATTGAATAAAAACTATATATTGAGTATTTGAATGAAAACTCATACGTCTGTAAATTGATAATTGATACCTTCACTTATTGGTTGAGTTCAGTCCATTATTCTGCATGCAGCATAGTTTGACGAGTTCAAACTCTTCAAGTCTCGTATATTATCTGGCATATTAGTTGACTTTCCTAATTTAACGTGCATTAATTACTTAAGTCAACGGCAATGCAGTAAAAAAAAGTCAATGATATGAAGTTTACCGTTGGCTTACCTAGTTTCATGGCACTTCTCATGATTTGATATTAAATGTTGGATGTAATTAAATATTCTCTTTAGTCAAATAATTCATGCATGTGTAAGTATGAATGTAACGACCTGATTCCGTCGTTAGGGAAAAGTCAATGGAGAAAGAATTGGGGTCATAAAACTTTTGGTAGTAACTTGGAATTTCCTAACCTAGTCCAAATTTGGACGAAATCGGAGTCAGTAAAGTCTAGGAAAATATGGTAACAACTGGGTGATTTAATTATGATTTTGATTACATGGATAGATAGCTAAGACGTTAAGGAACCCGTACGACTTTACAGAATTGAATTCGGGCTAGTAGAACTCCCGAAAATGATCTTAGCGTGAACATGTGGTTTTTGAATGTCAAGGGTTGAAGGTGTGTTGTGAAATGGGGGCTTGGAATTCAAATTCCAGCATTCTGTCTCCGTGCATGTCGTCGTAGCAGGATGGTTGCCGCTGTAGCGGGACAGACACGACTTAAGTCGGAAATAAAACCCCAAAAACGTTTATTCTGCACTTTTCGACTTTGAGAACTAAGGAACGACCCCAGGGGTTTTCTTGATAGTTTTCCACCATTCTTGAGGCTAAAGGTAAGGTTTTCACTCCCCGAATCCGTTTTTCGATCCGTAGAATGTAAATTCGTAGGTAATTATTGTGGGGGAAGGGTTTTGATCTGAAACTAATGGTGGAAAAAGCCCTAAATTGGGTATTATGATCTTCGGTTTGGTCTAGGGTTATTGAATTTGTTATAATCCGGATAATTAGACCTTTGATTGTTGATCCTTACGTTGATTGTATATTTTTAGACCACGAACAAGCGAGAAGAATCTGGAAAGGAAGATTCAAGTGCCTTAGGGGATTCAAGCTTGGATTCGAGGTAGGTGATGGTTGTGATTCTATGATTGTGTGATGTATGTTTGTCTTTGCTTCATTATGATACATGTATGTATGCGAATGCTGCATTATTGGTCACACTTGTTGTAAATGAAAATAGATGAATGATAAATGCCATGAATCATGACTTGATTGTATGATTATGAGAATGTACTTTGTGATTGTGATTGTGGCTTGTTGAATGGATCGGGTGTTGCGTTCTAACACACTAACTTGGATCTTTCGGCATAAATATTGGATCGTTGCCACGTTCCGGCATAAACATAGGATCGGTTGCCACGTTCCGGCATAAATATTGGATCGGGTATCACGTTCCGATATGCTAACAGTTTGGGTGTGGGTTCCATGAGAGGACCATTGATTTGACATAACTGTATATCTTGATAAATGTGAAATTGTTCGTTGTTCGTAAATGATATCAATATTGTGTATGTTCGGTGTATGCATGTTATTATATTGTTGTAATAACTTATGTATGTTGCACTTAATGGGATAGCCGCGTGATCCTACCAGTACACTGTGGTTGTGTACTGATACTGCATTTGCTCTTTCTTTGTTGAGTACAAGGCATCTTCAGGTGACTACTGATAGACCTCAGCTAGGTGACTATTGAGCGTGACCGGATTCAAGGGTGAGCTAGTTCTTTCAGGCTGCCATGGATCTTTCTTGTTTAAGTCCACTCTTTTCAGACTCCGACTTTTGTTTAAGGTGCTGTTTAGTTTCGGGGTTGTACCCCCTGTTCTTAGACTTGTCATTAGTAGAGTTTTGGTAAAATGACTTTCAGGTTCTAGGGGTTGTTCTTCCGCATTAGTTTGGTTAGTTGTTTGTTAAAACCTTGGAGTTTATGGGGACTCCATTTTTATAGTCATTTAAACCTGCTTCCGTATCCTTAAATGCCTTAGTTTTCATATATTTTGTTTGTTTGGGTTGTAGTAATGGTTCTCCCACCGGAGGGATTGTGTGGGTGTCAATCACGACGATCTGGATCGTGACAATGAATTATAAAAATTTAGCCAAATATTTATGTTTTAAACTAATTTGGAGAACTTGAATTACAGGATTTAATAGGTGTTTGAACATAAAAATGATATTTAAAAGAGAAGAAAATTGGAGTTAAGTTGAAAAGAATATTTGAAATTGAATTTGTCTTCAAAAAAATTTAAAACAATTCTTATAGTAGTTATTACTACTTAGGAGTAAAAAACTTAAAATTAGGATCGAAATAATTCTTTTTTCGCTCGGTGTTTGGAGTCCGCACTAGAGTTTCGATTAAATTCGGATGACACACTCTCAAAACGATTTTCTACACACCCAGGGTTTGAACTCGATACATTTAATTAAGGATGGAGCAGTTCCACCTCTGGATCGCAACCCATGTTGATAGGATCGATTTAATCGAAATAGTTTGATAATTGGTAATACCATCCAAAGAATGAGGGATAGACCGACGGGTAAAATAGCAATAATTATGTATACGATTCTCAATCAACAAGCTCATCAAAATATATTATATAAATCTCAAACGTGATCAATCTCTATAGCCTATGCCTTAACTAAGGCGCGGAGGAAGAGCATTTTGAACGAACTCAGAATTTTATATTTGTATTAGAAAATTCATTAAATATATATAAATATTTAATTACCGATTTAATAACTATATGAGGATTATGAGTTTACTAACAAATTCAGAATTCATAAACTTTAAATTCTGGCTCTGATCCGCCTCTACTTAGCTTGATTTTCCACTATACAAATTGTCTATCGTGTGAATAATAAAAAGGGCAATACAACCCAAAAATAGAGGGTCAACTTTTGCCACTTGATAGCCACTAAACTGCTGGTCAAGAATAATCCAGTTCCTACCTAATAATTACTCCATCTAATAACACAATATTTCCTTTATAAAGTAATCCTTAAGCCTCAATGTCTTTCAATTCTATTCTTGAGTTCATTATTTCTCTAGCTCAGCAGCATGGCTAGTAGTCATTTTCTCCTACTTGTTTTACTTCTTTCTGTTTTCTCTGTTTCTGCTGATGGTAAATTTTCTTCATTTTCTATATTTAATCATTTGGTGTTAGAAACCTTTTTGTCTCAATTAATTTGAATTCATGTAAAAAATCTACTTGTATACTAATCCAAATTCGTGTTTGATCATATATATAGGCCCATTACTAGAAACAAAGTTATTTCCATCGTAAATCAGTAGAAAACCTACTTGCCTAACTAATCACAAACTCACACTAGCTAGGTCTACTAAGGGGGGTAAATGTAGCTATACTGAATTGAAAGGTTTTCAATTCTCGTAATTTAAACTTGACATCTCTGGTTAACGATAGAGGAATAATCTTTTTATTATATTATCTTTGCTTATTTGATCTTGATTTATTTGTTTATTTTCTTACTTTTTATTTGTAGTGTTTGTGAGCCTAGATTGTGGATCATCAGAAGCATACACTGATCATGAAACTTCAATAGATTGGTTAGGAGATGCTGACTACGTAGCCAATGGAGAATCTCATGTTGTACAATCCAACAACTCAATATCACACGTAATGGACACTCTAAGAGTGTTCACAACCAGGACCAAGAATTGTTTCCTAATCGATGAAATCGAAAAGGGTGGAAAAGTTCTAATTCGAGCTAGTTTTTACTATGGAAATTACGATGGGAAATCAAATCCACCATCATTTGCACTTCAATTTGATGGAAATCATTGGGCCAGTGTTACAACTATGAGTGATCAACTTGTATATTATGAGACAATTTATGTCGTTAAAGGCAATTACCTTACTGTGTGTCTTGCTCAGACAGAGGAAAATCAATTCCCTTTTATTTCAGCACTTGAAGTTCGTGGCTTGGATTCAACTATGTATAGTCATGTTGATGATAATCATGCTTTGTTCTTGAGAAGAAGAGTTGCTTTTGGTTCCAACAAAACTATCAGGTAAAATATTCTACATAGCTATACATCAATGTTATCTTGTTGCTTCTCTTTGTGTTAGTTAGGGTACTTCTATTTAGCATTAGTCAGTGGTGAAGTCAGAAATTTCGACTTGCTTTATTTGTCTAACTCAAGGAGGGAAGATCGTTCAAGTCCATATTAGAAAGTCTCCCTTGCATCACTGATGTAGGATTGTATTCATTACGGTGTGGATCTATCTGGGGGGATCAAATCGAGGGTCCTGATTTTGATACCTTGTTAAATAGATCTTGAACCTAACTTAACCCAACTGGACACTAGATCGTCCTAACTCAACTTCAAAAGCTAGCTCAAAAGGGAGGCCGATGTGAGATTCTTTTCATTCATCAGTCGGACTCCCTTCTGATCATGTAGTTCCACACCAAATGCTAATTGAGACAAAATATATCTATATTTTTGGTTCTTTGTTTTATGATCATATCATCATTCTGTTTTCCGGATTAGATACAATAACTTGATATATTTTGAATTTCTAGTACTGAAAATATTCACTTTTTTTAAGAAAAGTAAAATATTGGATTAAAACAAACATAAATAAAGGGGCATGAATAGTGAAGATTCATATATTCGATATATATATGGACTTAATTAGTTGCTACTTAACTTTCGAAGCTATACAACGTAACATTGTGGTTGTTGTTTTTACTTCATTAAACAAATTTCTTTTGAGACCCCATAAAAGTAAAATCTGCCTACGTTCTATCTCTCTAGACCTTACTTGTGGATTACACTGAATATGTTGTTGTTGTGTAACAAATTTCTTTTGATCAAAATGAACAGGAACACAGATGATCCCTATGACAGAATATGGACTCCTGGTTCTGGAAATTTAATAGAAACACTCACTAGTGATGCCACAACTATTGACACTAGTCATGGAGATCAACCCCCACAACAAGTGTTACAAAATGCTATTTCCACAAACAATTCATTAAATATCATATCATGGAACATGAATTTTCTTCCTATTGATAATGTTATCTACATGAACATGTACTTCTCTGAAGTAACTCAACTTGATGCCAACCAAACAAGATCATTTAGAATTTTTCAAGACACTGAGTCTATCTCTGACCCAATTTTGCCACCTTATGAGGATTTTATTCAAATGTATGTTACCAATCTCACTGTTTCACCAGCCACTACTTTTTCTGTTGTGAGAACCACAAATTCAACACTTCCTCCTCTTATCAATGCCTTGGAAATATTCACTATTGGTAATGCATTGACTGATGGAACAAACACCCAAGATGGTATGTACACTCTCTTTTTAATCTGTTGTAGCAGATAACTTATTTCAGGTTACTTATAGTTATTTATTGTGTAAATTCTTTAACACGCTTTCAACGTATAGAAATTAATCTCGATTTATGAGTTTGACTTCTATATGTTTGATAGTATAAAAGACTCTATACACTTGCCTAAAAGATTACCATAGATAATTGCCCATAGACCATAATAACTATTGATAACTTGAAAACAATATGCGTTTCTTTATATTATCAGCATATATAAATTAAATACTTTATTTATTGATATTTCTAATATTGTTGAATTATAAATGGGTTATTATACTTACTGAAGTACTATATTTTTTTTATATATATATAGTGGAGACTTTAATGTCATTGCAAAAGGAATTTGAAGTATTACAAGGCTGGATTGGTGATCCTTGTCTTCCATCACCTTTTACATATGATTGGATCAATTGTAGCAGCAGTGATCCACCTCGCATTACAACACTGTAAGCAAAATTTAATTAATGTTAATATATACTTTTAAGAGTTGTCTTGGTGTACAAAATATTCTGTGCAGGGTCTGGAAAAAGACCGCATCCAAGGGTGTAGTGCAAACAATCTATTCTAATGAAAGCATTAGTTATTGTTTTTACGGCTTGAATACGTGACTTATAAGTCACACAAAAATAATTATATTGTTGCTTCAAGGCGCGCTCCTCTTTATATAATTGTATTTTTTGTTGTTGAAATAAAATTAATTTACAGGTACTTGAGTAAATTCAACCTATCAGGATCACTTCCAGATTTTAGTTCCATGGATGCTCTTGAGACAATGTAATGTTTCTTGTGTTTTTTTTTTAAATTTATTTTTAATTTATTTAATTTCTAACTCTCTTTTTTTTTTGTGCTTCTTGGATTGCAGTGATTTGAGTAACAACGATTTGGATGGACCTATTCCTGATTTTTTTGGCACATTACCGAATCTAAAAGAACTGTTAGTATAAAACTATTATATTCTGATCGATTTAATTAGCTTGTTTGGTCAATTTTCTCGGATGTTAAAAGTATTTTGAAAAAAAAAATGGTTTATTTTAGAGAATTAAGGTGTTTGATAAAAAAAAATTGTAAAAAATAAAATAAAATTTCAAATAGTAGCATAAGTTGAAAAAAAGGAGCTTTCCCGTCAAAATACTTTTGAAATTTTGACCAAGCACAAATTGTTGCTCTATAATATTGAAAAAAATGTTTTTCGAGTTAACTAGATAAACTTTAGAAAACTATTCTTTTTTATAAGAAAAAATAATATATATTTTCCAAAATAAACAGATTTTGTAAAATTTAACCAAACAAGCTATAATTTATATAAACTAACGATATAATAATTACTTTATAAATAACTTAGTAATTGTCTTACTATATTTTTAAAATAATTATGAGCTTGTTTGAATGGACTTTTGACTTTAGAAATCACTTATAATTTATTTTTATTATTTTGACTTAAAATAAGTGCTTAAATTTTATTTTATTTTTATCTAAATATAATGAAATATTTAAAAGTTATTTTAACTTTAAACATCTAAAATAAGCTAATACAAACATACCCTTATAAAAAAAATATATGCTAATGTTTTTATTTATATCTTGTTATGATACATAATTTTGGTCTAATTTCTTTTCAGGAATTTAGCAAATAACAAGTTCACTGGACCAGTCCCTGCTTCATTGTCAAACAAAAATGGCCTAACCATAGAGTAAGAAAAAGCAACATTAAACATATCTTCTGTTATATTTCTTGCACTGTTTAGCCATTGAAAAGTTAAAAATTATTTTACATACCTAATAAAATTATTTTTAATCTTTATTATTTCCATATATAACATATCAAATTATAAAAAAATAACATTTTTAAAAATACTTTCAAGCTATATATCAATCTAAAATCTACTTAACTAATAAATAAACAGATTAAACAGATCATATTTTCATCAGCTAATTTTGTGTTTTTTTTTTTCCAGTACTTCAGGCAATTTAGGTTTGTGCAGTTCATCTGATGAATCTTGCCAAAATAATGATTCATCATCACCCGGAAATGATCAACCAGCAACTGGATCAACCAAGAAAAATAATAAGAAGAAGAAAAATAATATGCCAATAATACTGGGTACTACAATTCCAGCCTTCTTGCTTGTGTGGGCTATTGTGGGTATTTTTGCAATTTTACACTACAAAAACAAAAGGGATACTACATCTCTTGTCAATCCAGGTGAGGTTAAGAAACGGTTTGGATATAGAATTGTTATAATTTTTTGGAATTCGAAAAACTCTAAAAGGTTATTTTTGTAATTTTTTACTCTAAATCGTTTACTATTTATTTTTTAATACTATTTTTAAATCCAATTAAATATGCACTAATATAAAGTTGCAATTTTCAGGGCAAGCTAGTGGAGGCAGCACCCCTTTTGTAAATAGAGTCCAAATGTCTGAAAATTTTGAAAAGAATCCAGAGGTTGCTGCCCATGATCATGAGAACTCAACAAATGTTTAGCTTAACATGATTCTTAATTTCAAAAGGAAAAATAATGCAAGGTTAATTAGAAATATCAAATTTATTATTGAGTTGGCTAGCAAGAAAATAATGCATGTAATGTAATGTTTAAGATTTTGTAATTAATGTTCTTGTTGTTTTTGGATCATAGTGGCTTTGTTTACCATACCATTCATCAGGATTCTTCCAACATAAATTTGTTGTAAGTTTGTAACAAAAATTATTTTATTATTAGTATTTTCGATCTTTATATTTAAACTATCAGTAAAATAATTTTTCGATATGACCTTTATATAATTTATTATTATGTTGAAATAATTTCTTTTTTATTTGAGTGAATTCAAGAACTTGCTCGATCATCATTTCATTTAATATGATGGTTTCTCTCTTGTGTATTATTAGCTCTAGGTTCACTTAATAGTACTCTATCTACATTGATGATAATTATTAAGGTAGTTGGCGCTAACAATTAAAATAATATCATCTTATTTGAATATAAATTTGAATTTTTCATTTAAGGGGAGCAACTATTCCTATCCCATTTATTTGATTTGATGCTTGTATAATACGATTTGAATTTGAATGAACTAATTGACTTTTTATTAAGAAAGGCATATTTGAGGGATCAACTTCTTGAATGGTTATTCTTTTAATGTATTTATAATATAATTTAAAAAAATTGATTGACATGGCAAAAAATGAAAATAAATAGTGTCTATAAAACAAATAAGAATTTTATGCATATATCTTATTTTATTTTTATTATAGTATTACCTTTAAATTCTCCTTTATGTTTATCTTTTTGTGTAACGAACAATAGTCCATTGGCCTTCAAAGACCACTTTTTTGGGTCCCTTTATTGATTTATAATTATTATACTAAGAGTTATCAGAAAAATATTTGAAATAAGGCATGAGTATATCTAAATTACTTAGGGTTTTATTATCCCTTCTAACTATTTTAAAATATAATAAATACTCTATAAATGTTGACATGCATGAATCGTGATATAGAGATTGTGTGCATAGTGAACAAAAAAAATAAATTGGACACATGTAATTTCTTAATTGATTTATTTATAATTAGTTAATACACATAATTATTGACATTAAAACTTATATATATATTTAATTATTTTAATTTCTTTCTTTGGTAATATATTTTCCCCCTCCTCATTTTGAATAATATATTTTTTTCACTTTTATTATTTTTTTATCTTTTCGTTTTTAATTATTTTAAGAAATTTACGTGTATTTTATATAAAAAAATAATATATATTTTTAAAAGTGTCCTTTAATTTTGACATTTTAATCCTTTTTCACATTTTATTTGAACTTTATTTGGTCGAAGATATCAGGTCAACACAAAAGTTACACGACATATAATAGAACTGAATTAAATTAAGATGTATTGCTGAAATTTCGCTCATAATTTAACTTATGCCTTATCCCAAAATGTTTTAAAAAATTATAGTAAATCAAAATAATTTCACTTTCTTATAATATAGGAGTAGTAATAAAACTTTATATAAAATAGCATGGAATAAATATTTTTAATATGAAAATGGTATTGCTATTGTTGGGCTTTTGGGTTTTGGGTTTCGAAAATGTTTATATATTTGGCCCTTTTCTATTTCATTTCCCCCTTTTCTTTCTCTTTCATCAAAATCACCTGACGAAGATCAGTAGCTCGCACCTCTTCTTCTCCGGTAATCTCTTCTCCTTCTCTCTCTATCTGCGCATCGATCTATACATACTTATCTATTCATATATGTAACTGTAGATTTTGTATATCCAGCAAAAACGTTAGGGTTCGTATTTACTGTTACTTATCAGCTAGGGCTTTTCGCTTTTGTCCTAGTTTTCTTTTCAATTTACTTATCGAATTGTTAGTTTTTGTTTTAGCTCTATGCGGCGGCAAGTGTAGATTAGTTAGCGCTATCGAATTGTTAGTTTTTGTTTTTTGGTCGATTGAAGTATGTTATGTGAATAAGCTTTACTTATATCTGTTTGTTTGAGTTTAGAATTGTGATATTTTGTATTTTTTTTTAGCTGGATTGTTGTGGATATATTTACATTGTGTTTATTCGATTGAAAATTTTGGAATACTCTCATCCAAATTCGAATATTAGAAGCCGGTTATGAAAAGAAATAAAAGGAAAAAAAATTAATGTTACTTATTGGAAGCTGTGAATTTCAAGTTAAGCAAAAAGGATTTTAGTTGTTGTTATTATATTTGCTCGAACAATCTGGAAGTAATTTGGTGGGAGTACACGTTGTTCATAATTTAGTTCTTATGACTTACACATGTAAGTTGTTAATTTGCCTTTGGAGTGACCAGTTGCATGCTTGGAAATTTTGAAATACCTTTTTTTCGTTTAATTGTTGCTTACTTTTTTGGTGACTGCGCCATTTTGTGTGCTTTTCCATTGTTTCACTGAGCAGCTTGCTGCCATACTCACACAATTGTAGAGTAAACCTGTTGACTGAGGTGGGAGCGCACATTCTTACATTTAGTGTTGTAAATAGAATTTGAAATTGTGATCTCCAAATTGCATGGTAGTAACATAAGCCTGAAACTTTTAATGGTTATTTACTTATTTGCCTTTTCGAATTTTAGCTGGTGTTTTGAAGTGGTGAACTTGATTATGAAAACTGGCTTTCATTGTGTCATATGCTATGCATGTTCAGAAGTTTGTGTTTTTATGCTTCGTGGCTCTCTCTTGGCATGTGTCCAGGCTTAAGTTTTGCTTTGATTACTTTCTGATGCTTTCGTTTTTCTTTTTTCGCTCAATTCGATTCTAGAGATAAATAATACTTTTTGACTGGCTGTTCCAATCACATTCCTTTTCAGATAATAGGTATTTACTCATTGGAAAGGCTTCCAATAATTTCTCCCATAACCTTTCCGAAGAAAAGGATAAGGGAAGCTGCTGTACAACCAGGAAAAAATTCTGCATGACATCTTGACATTTCTGCAATGTCAGGATTACCCAATGTATTTATCTTTCTTGATAAAACTTATTTGTATACTGCTATTTCTGTTCTCCCCTGGACCCCACTTTGTGGGACTACACTGGGTATGTTGTTGTTGTACATTTCAGTTCTGTTCTTGTATTTAGTTGGCCCCTTTTCTGTTCACTTTCCTATTCTTGGAAGAAGGACTAGGCGCTGATATTGTACAAGAAGTTGGTCAATGCTGATAGAATCTAATTTCCACCTCTCCTGGATTTAACAATTACTCTCGTATTCATGGCTGTTACTTTGACTGATCTTCCATATTATGTAGTTACGGCGTTGACCTGTCTAGTAGATGAACTGTAAAGCATCTTGCTATTGTCCAAATTTAATTGAAATCAAGCATGCTTGTCCAATGTTTGTGGCAGCAAGTGACAGATGTCATTTATAAGTCTTTCGCATCATCTACACCTTTATCGCTGCTATCTGAAACTGTCAGCAGTGTTGAGGCATGGATATCAATATAGGGCTTCTGAATGCGGAAGTCAAATTTTCTTTCAATAGTTATGAAAGACTAATTTCTAGATCAGGCTGATTCACTGGGAAAATGAATGGACATCCTAAATTGGGTGTTCTCTTAGTTACTTTGTACTGTTGAAGATAGCGTAAGTTTGGTGCATCTTTGGCATTTCAGTTATGGACTTCCTGTTGTGACTTTGGTGAATGTATATTCTTAGCCATTTGTAGATGGCTGGCTTTTCATCGCATGCATGCATATATCACTCCACAGAAACCAGCTCCTTTTGCTGGATGAGCAATTTTAAGATCTAATGTCATGATTGCTTGATTATGCTGAAGGACAGTTGGGGGTTGAATATTTGAGTTTATGGTTGAATAAGGGAAGTTGAGCAGCTTTATGGACCACTTCTGCTATTATTTGATTGATTACCTTTCTCTTTGGTGTATTAAATGTCTTGGATGACATAGTTTTTGGATGATTTCTTCATGCATGAAAAAGGGCTGTTCTAAGCTGAATAATTTTTTAGCAGTTCACTCATAACGTATTTCCTATTTGGTTGTAGTCTTCTCTAAAGGGATCAGCTTCAAATCCTTCTGACAACACTGGTCGCTCATTTCCTTCTTCTTTCCCTCCTCAATCTGGTGCAGCTTCCCCTCTTTATCATCACTCTGGTGAGTTATTTGCTGGATTCTTATTACTTTCTCATACTTATGCCGATCTATCAATAAACTTCTTCCTCACAGGAAGTATTCAGGGGCTGCATAACATTCATGGGAGTTTCAACATTCCTAACATGCACGGGGCACTTGGTTCAAGAAACACAGCAATAAATACTGTCCCTTCCAGTGGTGTCCAGCAATCTGGAAATAACCTCTCTGGTGGTCGTTTTTCATCAAACAATCTTCCGGCTGCCCTTTCTCAGGTTTGTGTAATGTTTCTCTCATCATTATTCCATCTTTTTGTATTTGATATTACCTAAGTGGGAAAGGAAAGGAGGGAAAAGATTCAAAGTCATTGTCATTTTCTCTTCTAGGATCTCTCCTGCACTTGGTGACGTTTATTTTGAGATGGGAAACCTTGATGGGATAACTTTTAGAGGGGGGTGGCGTGGGATTTTGATTCTGGAAATGATTTAGTTTGCTCTTTGGAAATGGATTTATTAAATTTTATTCTGGAAATGTTCTTTGTTTTCTTCTCTGTTATATGCCTTGGCGTTATTTCCTTTTATTGGATATCTTATGTGTCTGTTAGTATTTGTGTTGCAGATATCTCAAGGCAATTCTCACGTTCATTCTGGAATGACAAGTAGAGGTGGTATGAGTGTTGTTGGTAATGTGGGATATAGCAATAATGCTAGTGGTGTAGGAGGTTCTATTCCTGGGCTTCTCCCAACTTCTGCAGGAATTGGTAATCGAAGTTCTGTGCCAGGTCTTGGGGTATCCCAAATTTTAGGAAATGCAGGCCCAAGGATGACCAACTCAGTGGGAAATATTGTTGGTGGGGGCAACATTGGCAGAAGCATTAGCTCTGGTGCAGGATTGTCTGTGACTAATCTTGCTTCACGGTTAAATATGAACGCCAATGCCGGTTCTGGAAATTTAAATGTTCAAGGACCTAATAGGATAATGAGTGGTGTTCTTCAGCAAGGTAAATTAGCTTTGAATAGATACTGATTCCCCTCTTCTAGTTTGCTAGCTCCCTTGTTTTCCCTGTTGGTCAACTAGTAATTTTTATTTATTCAATTTTTTTTAGCTTGAATTACTGATGGTTTCCCTCTGGCATCAGTTAACTCCTTTGGCTTCTTGCTGGTTGTTCTCTTTTTTACCATCCAGAATTAATGAAGAGATTTTCTTCATCAAAAACTTATTGACGAGATTTTCCTCACATTTGGCAGAGTCTCAGCTAGTTTCATTCTTTTGTTTTTTTCAGCTGCACTATTTCATGCTTTGAGGTTATGATTAATTTTCAATGTGGTAAAAAAGAATGTGGTATGTGCTAATTTGCTAACCACAAACCTTGGTGGATGAAGTTACTGGAATTATGGATTTTCCCAGTTTTCCTCATCATTCATTTTCGGACATATTTTTCCCCACATTATATCAGGTCATCTTTACTGGAAGGAAAATGGAGATATTATAAGATTTTCAAAAATTTGTTCAAGTTTTGTGTGCTGTTTCGGTTTTATTAATATATTTTCTTTGACCAAACTCTACAAGGTGTTTTTTTGATAACTTCAGCCTATATTTTCTTGAGAATTTTTCCACATGACAAGTCTTTGAGTTATGAAACCTCCTTGACATTTGAAAATATATAATAACCTACTCAAGATTGTGGACTAGAAGTGATATATATATGTATTAAGGGGGGTGGGTGGGCTTGTAATTTACTACCTAGTCTCACATACATGAGGTGAGTGTGGGACTGGTGCTAATCTTATATTCTGTCCAAAAACATAACATATTGGATCAAAACTGAACTTCTACATCAATTAAGGAATTATGCCAGTAAAAAAAAGAAGTAAAAGTAAGGAAAAGCTGCAATACAAATAATACGACCTTCTATTCGAAATTTTTGAATTATGGCTTGAAAGAAGAAGAAAATAGTAGGGGTAGTGCAACAGAAAGAGGTGGAAAAATTGTTTGACGGTTTTGTTGTTTGTCAATAAGTTAATTTGGATTGAAAAACTACGTTTTGGTTTTTGTTCAACTTGAGTACCTAAATAGGCCGGTTAGAAATTCTTGCAGCTTTTGTCATTGCATTCACATAGGGATGTCATTTGCAGCTTTTGTCATTGATTTCACATAGAGATGTCATGTTTAGATAGGTAGGTTAAGGTATATGTAACACCCACTGTTTGTAGGTTGGTGAATCCTCTAGTGCTAATGGTAGTATCTGGAATCAGCCTCTCCGCAGGTACTTTCTATGTTAGCAAATTCCTATTCTGCTGGTGGTCCACTATCTCAAAACCATGTCCAAGCAATGGGAAGCCTTAATTCTTTGGGATTGTTGAATGATGTAAATTCAAATGATGGATCTCCTTTTGATATCAATGATTTCCCTCAGTTAAGCAGTCGACCTAGTTCGGCTGGAGGACCTCAAGGACAAATGGGTAATTAAAGTTCCTTCTTCTGAACAACTCTTTGCTAGTGCTTTTATCATACAGTTTAGAAAGACTACTGATAATACAGGATTCTCAGGTTCTTTGCGGAAACAAGGGCCCAGTCCTATTGTTCAGCAAAACCAGGAATTCAGCATTCAAAATGAAGATTTTCCTGCTTTACCAGGATTTAAAGGTGCTTTTTCTCAATCCACAAAGCTCTTACAATTTGTCTCGAGTGAGATGATCAAGTGGTAATATGCTACACATGTTTGTTGTTGCACTTTTTAGCTGGGATCACAAAAGTAAGGGCAGGAGTAGGGAGTAAAAAGAGGACATTATGGAAACGTTGTTCCTTCCGTAATTGAGGAGGTGACGTGAAAGCAGAGATTCTTGTAACCTTCCATGTCAGACTTTTAATGTTTTTAATAGGATAGAATGGAGAAGGGAGTTTTTTTTTTACTTCCCTTTGGCTGTACCAAAAAACATGAAATCGATACATCTCCTTGGCAAGGATATAAACAATCAGCCTCTCCAACTCATCTTTTTCTTCACTTGAATATAGGTGGATTGCTAGTTCACAAATTCTGATGACAGTAGCTGCTGTCAACTAACAAGCTCAAATTTCCTCTCTATTATGAGTATCCTTGCTTTGCCATATAGCTCTTTTTTCCTTTGAGAAGGAAAGGCAAGGGACAGGGGTTTCTGCATTTATGGATGTGTTATTAGTTAATTCTGCCTGAATTTTGTGAAATATGTACTTATGAGGAAAAATAATTTGTAAATGTCTTCTTTGCTTTATGGTATGAACAAGTTTTTTTTTTTGGGTGGGTGGGGGAACCACGGAAGAAAAGGGGGTAGTGGAGAATGGCTGGGTGTGGAGGGGGGAGGGGATTTGCTGTTTTCTCTTCCATGCCAGGAGTCTAATGATACTATTGCTTTCATGTTTGCTAAGGTGGGAATGCTGATTATGCAATGGATCCTCACCAGAAAGAGCAGCTTCATGATAATGCTCTTTCTATGATGCAACAGCAACACTTCTCAGTAAGCATAAATTTCTGTAACTTCACCGGCTATTTTATAGAACCATAAGCTTATAGTAAGTGCTTCAGCCTGCTGATTCTTCCCTCTATCTAATGGTGCAGATGGGAAGATCCGCAGGTTTTAATTTGGGTGGAACATATTCATCGCATCGTCCGCAGCCGCAGCTGCAACATGCTCCATCTGTTAGTAGTAGCGGTGTCCCTTTTTCAAATATAAACAACCAGGATCTGCTGAATTTACATGGTCCAGATGTCTTCCAATCATCGCAGTCCAGTTATCATCAACAGGTGCATTACTCTAAATTTTCTTTTTCTTTTTAATGATCTGTTATTGTGTTTTGTTCCAATCCTTGTTTTGGGGTGAGGGGACGGCAGGTAGAACTATTTATCTTGTCTGCTCCAAGTAAAAGATGATGTGGTCCCAACTTGTTGATGCCTACTTCCTTATCAGTCTTTTATGCCACATCACGTATAACGGGAAATAACCCCCTCTTGCTGAATAACAGACTAAAATGTGTTACTTCAATGCAACAATTTGTATGGAGTATGTTTTAGCTTCTCCTGTAAGTTTGTTCGGAGTAAGTTCAGTTGTTCTTTTATTCTCCATCAAGTCTGTAGAGTTCAGTCTTGTTAGAAGTGATCCTATTGTGTTTGGAATTACCCGTGGTAATCCCCTTCTTTTTTACGCTGGATCTTTTCCGCCTTATCAACCCTATCTGATTGGAAGCATTTACTTTGTTCGAAGTAAGGTCAAACCCATAAATTATGTGCAACATAGTTTCCAACAAAAGATTGTTATAAAGAAGATGTTTGCAACACATTTTCTGCCTTCCATCTATCTTTCTTCTGTGTGTGAGGTTGGTCCATTGTTAAATCTTCTTCTTCCTAAGTGCTTCCCTACTTGAGTTGGCTGTTTTGATAGTCGGAAGTTTGATTGATGTACTAAGTTTGCTAATCAGCAGTTCTTCAAAAAAATAGTTCTTCAAAACAGTTGCTGTGTATCAGCAATAAAGCAGAATTTATCCTCTTGACTACCAGGGGAAAGAAAGAAAAAGAACTACATTTGAAACTGGAGTTTTGGTTTGGTCAAAGATAGAACAAGTCTAGATTCCTTGTGTCTGTTAAGAGGTGCATTCGTTCAGGTTTGATAACTTTCTTTTAATCTTTCTTTGGGTTCAGAGTGGTGGACCTCCTGGTATAGGATTACGGCCTCTTAATTCGTCAAGTAATGTTTCTGGTATTGGATCATATGATCAGCTCATTCAGGCTCAGCAGTACCAACAGCATCAGGGTCCATCCCAATTCAGGTTGCAGCAGATGTCCTCTTTAAGTCAGCCATACAGCTTAAAGTCCATGCAATCCCAAGTTGCTCCTGACCTGTTTGGTATACTTGGTTTGCTAAGTGTAATACAGATGAACGATCCAGATTTGACTTCTCTTGCGCTTGGAATTGATCTAACAACACTTGGTTTGAATTTGAACTCTGCTGAGAATTTGTACAAGACTTTTGGTTCCCCATGGTCTGATGAGCCTGCCAAAGGGGATCCAGAATTTACTGCACCCCAATGTTATTATGCGAAGCAACCCCCACCTTTAAATGTGAGCTGCCTTTGCATTTTTGTTTATTTGATCTGACTATTTTATTTATTGAAATATTCTTTAATTCTGGATGCAGCAAGCATACTTCTCAAAGTTTCAGCTGGATACTTTGTTTTACATATTTTACAGGCAAGTCTTTTGGTAAACTGGTAATGTTCCTTGATTGTGAAATTTCAATGCAATAATAACAGGATCCATTGTGTTTTACAGCATGCCAAAAGATGAAGCGCAACTGTATGCTGCAAATGAACTGTATGTTTTCTATTTCTTAACAGCATTGGTTGCTCTTAGGTGCATATTTTTTCTACTGTATTCCTGAGAGCTAATTTGTCAGCTATTGCATAATAGGATACTCCCCTTACTGTGTAGTTGACCTTCTGAATTTGCAATGTGCTAAGTGCTTAGCTGGAGTCTAGTTAATAGCAGTCTGCATTTTCTGTGTGCAGGTATAACCGCGGCTGGTTTTACCACAGAGAACATCGGTTGTGGTTTATGAGGGTTGCCAACATGGAGCCTCTTGTCAAGACGAATGCATATGAGAGAGGGTCTTACATTTGTTTTGATCCAAACACATGGGAGACAATCCGTAAGGTATGGATATCGTAGTACAGTTTTGAATTCGTGTATTAGTTGTGTTTCTCATGTGCCACATCAGTTTTTATCAAGTTTCCAGTGTTTTGACTCGTCTGCAACTTCAATGCAGGATAATTTTGTCCTCCACTACGAAATGTTGGAAAAAAGACCTGTTTTACCTCAACATTAATATGGAGCGCCAGTTCATAACTGTACATTTTCAATATATTCCTTAATCTAGGAGCCAGGTAGATCACCTGTAGTTTCTGCTCAATTGGGCTGTTGGCAGCAATTGTTAAAATTAGAGTTGTCTTAGTCATTTAGTTCCTTGTATCTTTTAGACGTCGCAAGTCGGAAAGAAATGTATTTCTGAGAATTTCATTGGTGGAAATGCCATCTTTAAGGCACTGTTGATAGAATAGTAGTTGCTGAAAAGACATTGTGGAAGCTGGCTTGTTCTTCAACCACCAACATTGTGGTACGAAGAGAACAAGAAAATTAGAAGCACAATCAAAATAAAAGGGAAAATTAGATGCGAGTATATTGTCGTTGTTCTGACTAGTCTGTGATGGTCTACCTTTTTTGGCTTCTCCAAGAAAAAATTATGGAGTATAAGCATCCAAGAAAATAATTTGTGATGCTTAAGAGCTTGTAGATTTGTTATGCTTTGGTTATTAGTTAAGTCATGAGCAGCCATGGTTAAAAGTATTTTTCAATTACTTTACCTATTTCTTCAAGTAATATTTCACTTCCGACTCACCCACTGCCCCTACACCAACACCCTCTATGCCTCACTTCATTCCTCGTATTATTTGCCTAGATTATATATCAATGTTTCAAGCATTGAATTTCGAAAGCTGGAAGATCTTTTCCATCGTCTATTTTGTTATATTATCAATGACTTTACCTATTTCTTCAAGTAATATTTCACTTCCGACTCACCCACTGCCCCTACACCAACACCCTCTATGCCTCACTTCATTCCTCGTATTATTTGCCTAGATTATATATCAATGTTTCAAGCATTGAATTTCGAAAGCTGGAAGATCTTTTCCATCGTCTATTTTGTTATATTATCAATGACTTTACCTATTTCTTCAAGTAATATTTCACTTCCGACTCACCCACTGCC
>JAJOOR010006861.1:0-22639 GCA_036250505.1 Solanum acaule | reverse complement strand
TTGTATAGATTAATAGACATAGGGGAGGGTGTTATTCTGTTTACTGAAGATAATGTATCCTTTGTGCCATGGCGTTCAAGTTTCAACTGAATCCATCATTTTCGACACAGAACATAGATGTAAAATGAAGAACACTGAGATTGCAATAAATGTTATATTCTGAACTCATATTTCATAAGTACAGCGAATTCAATAGTAAAAAATTTGAAAGTTACACCATCATCGTCTCTTGTCCAAGCCTTCATAGAGACGATGAGAAAGGCGTGTACATATGAGTCTGCTTTTCTGAATCTAATGCAGAGAAGGGGAATAGTAGCTCAGATAAAAGGCAAAACAAAAATTCAGTCTTGTCAGGTTAGCGCATAAAGAGGCTCCCGAACAAGATGAGAGAATGAAGAATCAAATGATTGTGGCGATTTCCACTCCATCTTCATTATAGATGTTAAGATTTGTTTACAGTGGAAGAAGTTTCTTATGCTTAAAGTAAATCATGAAAGCAATGTATAAGACCAAACAAAAGATTCCAGTGATCATAATAGTCCAGTCAAACCCATCCGGATCGTCAAAAACTGTGGTTTTCAAGTTCATTCCAAATACTGCAGTCACCATAGCAAATATTGTTGCCACAAAAGTGGCAGCTGTTAGAAGCAACTCAAATTGTATTAGCTGATTCTGGACATTGGCCTGTTACATAATAAAGTTTTGAGTGAGTTTCATGAACATTACAGTGTAGATACGTGTTGTATTTAATGTATATGAAAAGTTATGCTGAAACAAAAGACATCAAGAAACAAGGGAACACTAAAAGATAGTATCCGCAAGTTAGTCTTACAAGTTTTATATTGATAAGATCCTCCGTATCATCAATATATTCTTTAAGCTGCAACACAAGAGAGAATGAACGTGAGAAATACAAATTCTTTAGTTGGAATGTTGAATCAAAATAATTAGGAGTTCATGTGTTAGTCATCACTCATCACTATCAATAATCAAATTTAATAAGTGGTCATGCATTATGAGTTATGGGAGAAAATCTTGGTGTATGGATTATTTGACACTTCAATGGATGATTTTGAAGGGATTAAATCATCAACGCTTCAAGTCAGGGATCTGTGTAGTCTGCAGTATCTTAGCAGAATAATTCACACATTGAAAAGTTTAAAACCAATAAATAGGGATAGATTAAGCAACTAAACAACATACAACCTAAAGAAAAAAAGGAACGGAAGTGTATGGCGCGCCCAAGGTTGTAGAGAAATGTTAGTATCAAACAGTAATACAAGATCAAGTTAGTATACCCCCTTAATATTAATCAAATGCTAGATTACTCCCATAATTCTCCCCTTATCCGTAAACCAGAACCCGAGGCTATGTTTTAGCAAATACTCCTTCCGTTTCAATTTGTTTGTCTCACTTTCCTTTAGCCTGTTTCAAAAGAATGTCTCTTTCCTTCTTTTTTGGCAATTCTTTGACTCTAACTATCCACACAACATGTTTAAGACCACAAGATTAAATGACATTTTGGTCATTTTACATATATCTTTAGTTTAAGACCACAAGATTCTTCTAGACTTTCTTAAACTCTGTGTCAAGTCAAAACCAAACAAACAAACAGCAGCGGAGGAAGTAATTCTTAAGATTATTTGGTAAGAATGGTAATCCAACTCTAGTTGCATTTCTTGAATCTATCAGGGAAGGAGTTTAGTTCATTCTAATTTAATCAATGTTGCAGTGTAAATATAAGATTTTCTGGATATCAAGAAGAAAAGCTAGTAATGTAAGAATCTCTTACTGATGACAACTTGTTCAGAGCGCTGTCAACGACCACAAAATATGCTTCAAGCAACATTTCAAGCTGATCAATATTTTCTTGACCATTAGATGAAGCTGAAATACTTCCGTGTTTGCTTGAGCTCAAATTACTGAATGCCCGTTGCAACTTATGCACCCCGGTAGTTGATGATGCAGGTGATACTGGAGCAGACCTTGCTGCTCCTCTAATTTTTCCATATATATCCGCTTGATCATATGAATCATTATTAAAATAATCCTCCTTCCTCTGTTTCTTCTCTGTTAAGTACATCTCAGCCATGTCACCATCATCATCCATTAGATGTTCTATTTCATCACATACCTGAGCATTTTTCGATAAGTAATTTTATTGTACAGAATATGTACAAGAGGAAGACATCTGTGACTCCTATTCCACTAATACAGGTATTGAAGACATCTGTATGCCTGAACATTTGTTTAAAAGCTTAAGTGGTTTGACAGATAGTCGAGCAGTATTAGGTTACGTATACAATCATACCTTTTGGACTCGCTGAGTCAAGGCAAGCAGCTGACCTTTCAATCTACGTACTCGTTCCAGATTTAGAGTGTTAATAGATGATGCTAGTTCATCAAGCACGGGGTATACTTCCAGTTCTAATTCTTTCACCTGTTTGATTTAGAAAGACATGAAAAAGAAGTTTTGATTGAGAATATATACGTTTAATCATGAGAAATTACTGCATTTTGTTTGAGGTACTGGATACAGAGAGAGAGAAAAACATGTCGAAGTGAATTCATATTTTGGCCACACGTCACATGATGATGATGATAAAACTAAGTAATAAGCAAAACAGACGGGATTTACTAACATCCAAGAGCAATTGATGCAAAGCACCTTGAATCCATTGTTAGTTAACCAACATAGAACAATGAAAGCTCAACTTAAAATTGATCAAGCTGCAACTAAGTTTTAAGATATTCTATTACTCCTTTTTGCAGTTCCTTTTTTTTTTTTATAACTGTAGTGTCCAGGACAGCTTACGCACACATCAACTAATTCCACGGGATACCTCCCACCAACAATAGGTACTACCAGGTAACTTTTCCCTCCAAGGTTTGGACAGATGGGAAGAAATCAACTAGTATTTTTTGTCTCTGCTGAGGTTTGAACCTGAGACTTCATTGTCCTCTAGACACTTTATTTGTCACTATTATGCAACAATGGCACACATATTGGTGCTAGTATATTATGCCTACAATGGACAGCAAATATTCTAGTCTATTACACAAAAAGAGTTATCAATCTGCCATCAAATGAGTCTTCTGCATACCTGAGCATCAAGAGACAAGCAAGTTAGCTCCAAAGCAAGCTCAAGGGCTCTGAACTCGAAAGGAAGACCATCTGAATTAAAACACCACTCATTATGAAAAAACTGAAATTTTATCTATAGAGAGTTTACCATATATCAAAAGAAACATCAACTAGAATAAAATAGGTTCAAACAGAGGGGAGGGGATATAGAGGATTCATCGAACAGACGCCAACAAGTTTGGGATGGTGTACTTGCTGTTGCATTGAAAGACATACGACATCATGCTAAATGAATACAAAGGAGAGAGAACGTTTCAGAATCATTGTAATTACATGCATCCCTCAAACAACAAAAACACCATCGGTTGCTGAACATGCTTCTGTTCGCTATACTAGAGGGGATATCCTCCATTGCTTCTAATAGCTATAGATACTACTTTTATTGATACATGAAGATCTGCAGATACTAAGTACAGAAGTTTGATTAAATTAGAGTCAAAAATGTAAGACAGGCTGTCGTTACAAAGCTCAGGCAAGGTGGAGCAAAATTTTAAGGCTAATTTTTATATTTCTTTCTGCAATTGAGTTGGTCAAAAGTAGCATTTGGCAGAAGCTACTAATAAGTGCATGGTACATGGACAAAAACAGCTGGATAACATAACTGTTATTAACAAACTTGGAACTCAATACCTTGAATCTTTATCAATTTCTTTTCCAATATTTCCTTTCAATTGAGGTCTTTATATATCCAAATTCACTGTTAAGAAACTATCATGGCTACACAGCATAAAATTTTCCAGAATTAAGCCATTCCCAATAGTGAGTAATATCTCCAACGTCTAGCATCATCCAAGTTTTCCATTTTTTACTTTAATAATTGTTCTTATGCAGATTCAGGAATGGATTTAGATGCTAATTGCTATGCAACAAAGGAACCAAGAACTATTTCCAGGACTTCTTGATCTCTCTCTCTGTATAGATATGTTCAGAAGTTTTGTTATGCTTATACAACCATATTGCCATTCGTTGATGAAATACCAGATATAAATATTCAAATAAGAAAAACCAACAACACAGAGTTTGCTCCCCACATAGAATGTCACAAGCTTTGCCCTACTCAACTGTTTCCGTTGAGGGGGACGAAGAGGTGGATCCAATCAATTTCAGCAATTCATGTTGCATTTTCTTGTGTTATGATTTAGAGTTACATGGATCTGATTCAGACATGGACAGAACAACATTCAACAATCATGCCTCAATCCCAAATGATTCCAATGTAGATGCCTTAAAAAAAATAGGCTTTCTGCATTAAGCACTTTGCTAATAAAATTATGCCAATCCAACTCTGGAAAATATTGCCTCTGTGCAATTTGTTAGTCTCTTTTGCCTTTCCAAGAGTGCGACAGGTTTTCTATGAGAAGTCGTCTTTCACTTCTCCTTTTAACCTTGGAATGCAGAATCATAAGTGCATCATATTTTCCAGATAGCATCTGAAACTTTTAAGTTTTACTTTCAATACATTAATGGTTATCTCAATATTGAACTTGGTCTAGCGGGACTAAAAAGTCACAGTTAACAGTTAAACTGGCATGGAGGGCGGAATAGTTAATTTTTTGTTAACATTATGATCCATTGGTGCAAGACAATTTAAAGCTATGTAGATACAAAAAAGAGATAACCTAGCAATAAGCTAGATTGCACAGAACAGGATCATCTACTGGCTTTCAACTCTTCAACAGAAACTAGCATTCACTGGTTTTCATTGCTTTGAGAAAAAACCAAGCTTTAGTGCAGAAAGATAAATAGAAATGGATTTACCCGGCTGATCTTTATTTATCTGAAGGCGTTTACACAATTCAGACTCGTATTGCAGTACACAAGCATCCAAAGAATTCATCAGTATAACCTCAGCAGCTGTGATGACACATCTGATCTGTTCAAGGTTTACCACAATAGCTTGCTCTCGTCCTAATATTGTGGAAGGATAGATAAACTTAGGGTCCAAAAGCCGGAGATCCCTGGCTGGCAAAGAACAATGTCTCATAAGGGTAGCCTTATCCAATTCCAAAATCTTTGAATTGCCATGCTCATCAATCTTTATCCAAGAGCGACTCCCATGACCTTGGCCTCTCCTCTTAATACCAGGTAGACCAGACCCATGAAAGTTGTTATTTGCCTGTACATCTGAATAAAACCTAGTAGACGTAGATTCTGGAAAATCTGTAATAACAGAAGGACCATTTTCTTCTGCCATTTGCTTTCACTTTCTGTGAGTTAGGAACAAACCTCAGAAACAAAGATTTCAGCATTGATCAAAGCCCCTAGTACTCTTACTCCAACTGCAGCACTGTTGCTTTTAGCAAAGTGTTAATGTTAGCAACAGTAGTAGCTTTTCTTATTATGGTTCTTATTACCTTTTTATTTTTCATATCTTACTGCTCCTGCAAAATAAATTGTGAACAGAACGACATAATCAAATAGATGTAACTTTCAAAAAAAAAAAAAGTAAATGCAATTTTCACTAATAGCTTCATCTTGACAGCAAAAGGCATAAGTTACATAAAAGCCTCAGAAGAAAATTTATGAACACATTGATCCTGAAACACACTCCCAAACGGTTACTAGAAAATGTGACAAACACGTGGTCTTTGGTCTAAGCATAGGCCGAAATCAGGGACAAGCAAAACCCTATTTCAACATCAATCTTCTTTTTTTTTTTGAAACTGGTAATGTAATTCAACATCAATCTTCTTTTGCATTTGTATTCATGGAGATTTAGAATTAGGAATTAACAAGAGGAATCTGCTATCATGGTTTCATAGGCTGCAAAAAAAAGGAGGATATCTAAAGACTATCTGCTATTTTTGTTATTATCAGTTATTTCTTTTTCTTCCGTTACTTCATGACTGCTTTGGATTGTTTTTCCTTGAGCTGAGGGTCTATCGTAAACAACCTCTCTACCTCAGAAGTAGGAGTAAGGTCTACATAAACTCTACCATCCCCAGACCCCACTTTGTGGGATTACATTGGGTATGTTATTGTTGCTGAGGATATCTAAAGCGGCGATTTCACTTGCACTATTAGGTTAAATGTCATAAAAACTTATCCAAACATTTGTGTATGTTCCTATCCCAATGTGTGTTGTAAGCATAATATGAATCCACTCTGAAAAGCAGGTCCCATTCATGCAACCCCAGATCAAAAGTAGCATGGAAACTCATTTCCAACATCCAAAAAGATCTTAAACACACAGTAAAAAAAAGGAAGAGATAGAGGAGATCCAAAAGGAGGTTATAACTTGCACTTAGTGTAAATTATCCAAGCACTTAAGTGAGTTATTGATCCAAAACCAAATTCCAAAATAAGAAGGTACTACAAGTGTAAAATGAATGCAAGTTTGCATGTAAAAGAAACGTGGAATCATAGATCAACATCAATCATTTTTCGGATTCTTTGTTTTAATTCTTATTTTTGGTAAGTTCAACAACTTAGAAAGATACATCAATAATTTTTCGGATTCTTTGTTTTAATTCTCATTTTTGGTAAGTTCAACTTACAAAGATATGAATTGCTGCTATGGATTGTCTGATATTGAAAAAAAGTGTATCGCCTCTTCCAAAACTAGTTTTGTCCCATTGCTAAAGCTTGAAAAATCCTAAAGGGCCAGCATATTCAGGTCACATTTTAGGCCACGCTTCCTTATGTGTAGTATTTAGACAAATTTGACAAAACTAGATTCATCTTATTGCATTGAAATCCAGAATAGTACTCCCTCCGTTTCAATTTGTTTGTCCGGGGGATTATAGAAAGTAAAGAAGATTTTTTAATTTTGTGGTCTTAAGCTAAATATACGTAGAAAGTATCAAAATGTCTTTTAAGCATGGAAACTCAATTCCAACATAATGAAAACAAAACAAACAAAAAAACCTTTACAAACTCAACACTAATCCACAAGAAATCAATAACCATGTCAAAATTCACAAACCAGTAAGCAAAATTTTTTTCTATCTCATGCTACCTAGGGGACATTCACCACGAACCTTCATAGATACCAGCTCAATTAAGAGAGCAATATGCTAAAATAGCTGAGGAGAGAACAAAATGAACAAAGTTTGAATCTTGACACTCGAAAAATTAACAGCATATTGCCCTAGTTACCAAATATTCAGAATAGAAAACTACGATACTTCCTATGGCATTGAAATCTGGTAACAGTAAGATAGTCACGCTACTCCCACTCAGTTCTCATGTAACCAAATATCAAAAATAGCATGAAAAAAAAAAAAAAAACCTTTACAAACTCATCAATATTCCACAAGAAAACAATAACCATGTCAAAATCCACAAACCAGTAAGCAAAATTTTCTTTTTTCTATCTCACACTACCTAAGGGACATTTACAACAAACTCTCATAGATACCAGCTCAACTAAAGCACCCAAGGGCATATCCTAGTAATCAATGAAGCAGATGACAACCATGAGGTCTCACGTTCAAATCCCAGCAAAGACAAAAAACACTAGGTAATTTCTTTTCATCTATCCTAGCCTCGATGGACAAAGTCACCTCATACCTATTGTTGGTGGGCGTTGACAGGTATTCCATTGAATTAGTCGGGGTGCGCACCGGACACGACAGTTATCAAAAAAATACATATACTAGCTCAACTAAACAGAAACAATACACTAAAACAGCTGAGAACAGAACAAAAAAGCACAAAGTTTGAATCTTGACACTCAAAATCAACAGAATACCCCAATATTAAACCACCAAACAAATTACCAAATCATCAACTACATATAACTAAACAGTATGAAAATTAAACCCCACATCAAGTCAAATCAAGAACTCAAACCACAATAAGAAAAAGCTCATACCTTTACAAAAAAAAAAAAGGCTTTGGGCTTAAAAGGGTCTCTGCAACAATGAATTCGAGAAGAAGAACACGTTTTACACAGTGCAGATTTGCAGTGAATTAAAAGTATAAACTTAACTGAATGAGTATAAAGATTTAGGGAAAAGAAAGAAAAAAGGGTCCTAGGAATCAGGATGAATCGATTATAGAATCAAAATCCCCAGACCACGTAGCCTTAATCTAAGCCGTTTGTTTCCGAAAAGAAATAATTGTCAAAAACACACTTAAAAATATAATTTTTGTAACGAAACATATTTTACTTATTAATTTTTCATTTTTGTTACTTGAATGATAGTGATATTCAGGCCCAAAAAAAGTGAATAATTAATAATTAAATTGTATTTTTGATAAGTCATTCATAATAACTTAAGTATAAACTCACACATAAATCATAATAGTTGAAGTATGAAACTCAAAATATTGAGATAGTTTAAATGTGTTTTTTCAGGAAGTAAAAAGTTTTCTTAGTAAAGTATTTTTTAAGAAAATATGTGGAAAGATTGCAATTACAAAGATGAAGAAAATGAAGAGATTATTAATACATATATTTTTATTTTATACAAAACAATATATAAAACAAGATTTAATATAGATATAAATTAATATCATTAATCAAATATTACGTTGATTATATGGTGATTATTTTTCGTAATTTGATTAATCAAACATTATATTATCTTCTAATCTAACCACAATAAAACTACTCCTAAAAGTTAAGTTGTTTTCTTGAATGTATATATGTAACTTTTTCTTTATACTTTTTTTTACTTTGCTAATTTTCGATATCTCATTAGTCTAATTAAATTTTATTTCATACATTTTTGGACGCCCCCACAAATTTTTTATTTTGTCAATATGCCCAATTTTTCATTTTCTTTTTCATCTTTCTCCATAAATTTTATTGTTGTCCTTTCTTTTCTTCTTTTGGCTTCCAAGCAAAGGGATAATTGATTGATTGTCCTTTATTTTCTAATTTACTATATGAAAATTTTGAATTTCATAATTAGGAATCATGTCACATGTCATAGTATATTCCTCTTCATTCTTTCTATTTATTTATTTATTAGACTTTGGGTTGTGAAATTAAGGGATGGGCATTGCATTGGGTTGCAGGCTATAAAAAAAAATAAACTGAAAATTTTCTAAATTTAGAACATGATACTTATTTGACCATTTCTAGAATGCCCTATCAAACTGATTTTCATAATATTCATTGTTTTGTTGTGTGGTTTTGCGGCTGTGATTCGGAGACGAGGAAGAGCACTTGGCGTTTTGGGTTTGTCTTGTCTCCTTCTTTTGTTTTAGCTAGTCTTGTTGCCTTTGAGACACGCTTTGTTGTGATCCACTTTTGGGACTTGTACTCTTTATTAGATAGCTTTGTACTAGTGACTTCCAGGTTCTGGGAGGGATTTCTGTATATATTTATTTTGGGTTGCTTCCATCTTGTTATTCTTGTTTAGATTATTGTTTCGCTAGTTTCTGTCCTTTCGCTCATTGCTTGATGTTCTGGGTTACGGGTTGGCTTACCAACTGGTAGGGTATAGTAGGTGTCATCATGACTCGAGAAATCAGGTCATGACAAGTAGTGGAAAATTGGAACTTGATTGATTTTGTCATCCTAATTTTCATAAGAAAAAGTTTGATTAATAAGACATACTTAACTAGTAATAATTGCAAAGCTAATAATAATAATGGTGGTACGATAATAGTTGAATGTGATAGTTGATAATGATCGTGATAAAAAAGATGTCATAAATCCACCACCGCATTTATGCTCCCATACTAATCATGTATTTTTACATCCCACAGCTTTGACAAAGTCCATCTTAGATTTATGTTTAAAATTTTCCTCTATAACTCTACATTCTACTGTGAATGTATCGTAGATATTGAAATTTTACTAGGCAATAACCTTATAATTTGTTTATTGAAGTAACCTCAAATCTACAATAGAATTTTGTTGACGAGAGGGAGTTGCTCAGATGGTAAGCACCCCTCACTTCCAACCCAAAGGTTGCGAGTTCGAGTCACCAAGAAAGCAAAAGGGGTGGGAGCTCCTAGGGGAGGGTAAAAAAAATAAAAGAATTTTGTTATTCCAAGGGTAACGAAAATGATTTCTTTTCCTTTAATTAATTAGCTATTAACGAATGATTAGGGCATGTTATCTCTTATAAGTTAATTTTATGATTTCTTTTAGAGACAAATGGTCAAATTTTCTTGTATTTTTCAAAATTGAGCAGCTTCTCATGCGGTTAATATTTTGATCTAACATTATTCTTGCCATTAAAAAACAATCTCTTTTCTTTCCTTCGACACTCGATGAAGCTCCAACCTGAAAGGTAAACTTGCATGCACATTTTTCTCGAAGAATTTGGACACGTGTCATATCGTCCATTCATTTTACATTGAAACTCGATTAATGATAAAGGCAAATATAAGTCGATTTGATAATGGCATGAATGGACCAAAAGTAAAACATATGGCAAATGTAACGTTAAATAGTACAAAGGCAAATTTGAAGTTTTTGTATTTTCCTGTTATGGGTTTTAACTTTAAACAAATTCAAAATTTTATTACTGCATGGAGGAAAAAACAAAGGGTCCTTACTTTACATACTTTAAAAGATATACATTATATTGTGGAATATTTGAATTCCGCATAGGCTCTTTATATATTCTTTGAAAACTCTCATCTTGTGAACTAACTTTTGATATTGAAGTAAATGCAATAATGTCAATTTCCTAAGATGGTATTAGATTCAACACAACCTAATTATTGATTTATCAAAGTTTGGACACCTATTTTGTGTTATCTATGTTGACGGGCATAGACGTGCAGGGATATGTTAAGTTATCCCACATTGATAGCACGTAGGATATTGGATCACCTTAAGTCTTTTGAACAACCCTCACCTCAGGCCTAGGCAGGCAGGTGTTGAGTTGTCCCACATTGATGGCACTAAAACACCTTACATAGTCTTTTGAACAACCCTCGCCTCAGGCCTGAGCATGAGGGTAGGTGTTGAGTTGTCCTACACCAATGGCACTGGATCACCTTACATAGTCTTGCACAACTCACACCTCCAACATGGGCCTGCATGGAGATGTCGAGTTGTCCCACATAGATGGCACGTGCAATACTAAATCACCTTACATAGTCTTTTAAAACAACCCTCGCCTCAAGCATGGGCATGCATGGAGGTGTCAAGTTGTCCCACATTGGTGGCA
Source organism: Solanum acaule (assembly GCA_036250505.1). NCBI lineage: Eukaryota > Viridiplantae > Streptophyta > Magnoliopsida > Solanales > Solanaceae > Solanum > Solanum acaule. The sequence goes on along the minus strand of JAJOOR010006861.1, from coordinate 11,413 downwards.
CATGCATGGGATTGGATTACCTTATATAGTTTGAACAATCCTCACCTCATGCCTGGGCAGGTAGGTAGTTGTCAAGTTGTCCCACATTGATGGCATATGGAATACTAGATCACCTTATATCGTCTTTTGAACTACCCACACCTCGTAAGCTAGCTTTTGAAATTAAGTTAAATCCAAGATCACTTCTTAAAAATCTCTACGGAAAAAAAAACAAAGTCAGAAATCAACCACTTGTTCCTAATCTATATCATGGACACATTCAATTCATGGACCACCTATAATTGCAACCAACAAACACTTCTTTGTCTCCCCCAACAACACAATGATGCAATCATACAATATGGTCCCAAGAACATAAAACCTCTAAAATTAAATGAGTGTCTTGAGTGCATAGCACATCAGACACTTCCAATACACAGAAATCATGATGGATAAAGATTTGACTAAATGCAAGATATGTAGAGTCTTTAGCAAGCTGACATATAAAGGATTATTGGAAACAGCCTCTCTTACCCCGCAAAGGTAGAGGTAAGGTTTGCGACTTGTGGGATTACACTAGGTATGTTGTTGTAGTAACATATTAAAGATCAAAAGGGTCCAAAGTAAGGAGGGCAATGATATCATTCAAGATTAATTCATTCCTCTGAATTTCTGAAAAAGAATCCGTAAACGTACATACAGAACTCTTCTTTAGTCCAGTATCCCTCCAAGATGTGCACAAGTCGATACATATATCTCACTCTTAAAGAGAGGAATCAAAGAAACAAAAATGGGAATGGAATAAGTTACTGCTTTGCACGGTGTGCTCTGTGATATCCTCTTCCACCGAAGACCCTGTGGTATCAATCACAGTAAGGGAGAAGCATTGGGGTTTATGACAATATGCTTGAGAGGGTGAGCAACGTCGGTACCTCCAGCGTGCTTGACAAACTCGGCTGGTGAGTGAAAACTTCCATGACAGACGCACATAATTCTTACCTCCTCCCCTTTGTTGTACCTGTATAATATTCCGTCTACTCTTTTACCATTAGGACCATCTCCTTTCGTGAAAACGCATGGCATATTTTCTACTGTGTTTGTTCCAGTTTCCTTTGCCCGACTTTTTGCTGCCTCGAGCTTCTTAGATGGACTGTCCATATCACCTCCTGACATTCTGCTTCCGGTCTCTCTCATTTTTGACCCAGACAAACCAATATCTTGACTCCCCCCTCCTTGTAATGAGTGGATACTGGCCGGGCTTAGCTCGCCAGACCCTGCAGCCGGGGTTCATCATGGTTCTAAAATTATGGTGGAAATGATAAACAGAAGAATGATAAAAAGCAGATATCATATACATTGTGCATCTTTTCATTCTTCCCATTACACAGTACACTCCAAAAACATGTTATGACCAACTACAAAAGTGATGGTAAAACCATAACACAACCTGAAAAATTATTACATACTATCGGACGATTATGGTACTCAAAATTATTAACCACCACGAGATGATTACAGACAATCTAATTTAAAAAGGAACTTCTTCAACCAGATCAGATGATCTAATATTCTTTACAGACAATCTAATTTTTAATATCCACCATGTTGCCGATTTCAGGATGCATGAAAGAGGATTCAAATCTAGTCCATTAAGGAATAAGATGTAAGATACTGTATCTATCAAGAATCACTAACACCTCTATATAGGATTATCCAATTCTAGTAAACAATTTTTATCAAAGAAGTACAAGCCTAGAAGGTTAGTGTTTTACATCTTGCACACGACCAGAGGCAGCGGAACTATCCAAAAAGTGAACGAAAACAACTCATGAGGAATATGGATATTAGTTTTCAAACATGGAGATAGTGGCAGAGATGTGCGTGGACATTAGGGAGTAAAGAGCAATAAGCAAAAGGGGCATCCAACATAAACTCCTATTTAACAACAAAGGTCCATATCACATATGCATCAACTAGCTTGTCAAATTTACATCTATGGGGTATTCAAGAAATTGTGATACAGCACGCCAAAGGAGCTGCATCAATAGCAGCAGACAAATCTCCCTCAACCCTAATCCATTCTATCACAAGGACCACAACCAAAAAGGTAAAGACAAGAGAGACAGAGACGATCTTGACTGCCCAATAGGTAATTCACAAAGAAGACTTTACTGAAAAGATTGTTGCTTACCAAAAGTAGCACGGATAGAGCAAGCATTTGAAACCATGACGTCTAAAATTCATCAGGCTTTAATCACACATGACTAACTCCTTGGGTGAGGAGAAGGAAAATATACCATCTAGAAAGATCTGTTAGTTTGATTAATTCTACCACTAAATCAATTGAGACTAGAACACTTTCAATTAGGTAGATATAAGTTGTTGAGAATGTCGAAAGCTCACGGGAAGTTGGCATCATATAAACCAACGTTGCTCAGACTATTCAAAAAATGTCAATGGGTGTGTGTCAGATTCTCCAAAAGTAGCGTGTTTTTGGAGAATCCAACACAAGTGCAGCATCGAAGGTGAAGACTTTGCGCAACTTGGACATAGACATAGTGGTATTTATCCCAAGGTCTCTTTTATTTTATCATCCAAAAAAAAAAAGAACAAATGCTTTTGATGTAATTGTGCAAAGTAGCCTGCAAATAAATGATCTAGTTTGGTTTCCAAGTCTACAGCTAATAACGGTCCAGCTTCATTATCCTTGCTGTTTAATTGGAAGTAGTGAACTCTGGTTAATTATTTTGTGGAAAAGATATGAATCTCTAGTTTCTGTGAAAAGAATATCAAACTTTAGTCTTCATATAATACTTCCAAAAAGAAAATCATATAGCCAAATCAGCACTACCAGATGCTCCCAAGGGATGCATTATAGTATTTATGAGTATTTTTAACGCGCTAAATTCACATCAAAGCAAGCATTTAAAAATTAAGGAGGTATTATACATCAGATAACTTTTTTTCTCAAACAATTGCACCTGCAAATTATTATCAGAGGCATTTTCCTATCTCTTTTTAGCTCCTGCATTTCTTCCTGCAATTGTCGTGACTTCCTGATGTGGCAATAAAAGAAAATTCCCGAAGTCACCTAGATAACCTAATCAAACCAACAGCACAACTACAACACTTGACACTGACAATCAGTCAAGTACCTCCAAATAGTCAATATAGCATAACATTCTCAAGGTGCTAAAAGTAGAATACAACAATTTTAAGTCACGAATGTGGTGACAAGAGAAGGTTGTCTAATTAGTTATACAACCCCTTCACTTACAACCACCATTAGGATCAGGTTTGAGTTGCCAAGAGGAAATGGAAACTACTTTGGATTCCTTGAGGGGTGAAGGAGGGTTCTTTCAAAAATTCATTTTTTTATGGTGGTGACCGAGTTAAGCTTGCACGCACTTCTGACAAATACCGGCTAGCTCTTGAATAATGGTCTCCCATGATTTTCGCCCGCTTCATAAACCACTAGGCCACACCCTAAGGCGCAGCGAGGCTGGGGTTTAAAAAGAATCAAGAATGTGGTGAACGGCAATAAGACAGAAGACATGGACAAATACCATAGAAACTTGTAAACATTTAAGTGAGGGGACCTCAGCAGCAAGTTTTGACTAAATTTAGGAGATACATTCAACAACTCACAGAAACAAATTAAAAAACAGATGCCATATTTCTGGCAACAGATGACTCAACAGTAATCATTTATGACCAATGCTGAATAATAACATGTCTTTGAGCACCCCTCACTGCAACATGTGATTACCACTCCTTACCCTAGAAGGAAAATTTTCAATCCCAAAGTACTGATATAATTACAGTACTGTAATTTTCTAATTCAACTAGTATCAACTCTCAAGAATTGAATTTAAAAAAGAGCACATACATAATGAATGTTAATATTGGCCAAGAAAAAAAATTGTACCTTGTGGAAGTTTACTTTCCAATTCAGACATACTTGAAGAACTACCACCACCTTGGGATTCAACAGAACCTTGTGACCCCAATTTCCCATGTCCTTGCATTTTACCTCCGGAATAACTTCCTTTACCTTTCCCCATTGTCAAATCTATTCCACCTCCTGTTAAACTACCTTGCCTTGCAACGGCAGTCAACGTTGGCGATACCGATAAACCAAATCTTTTCGCAGACGCCAAGTACTGTTCTTTATCTAATCTACCTCTTAAATTCATCTCAATTTCCCTCTTTTCATCTTCCATACTCCCTCCCCCACCAACAACAGTACTTCCTCCTCCACCTTCTTTATCACCCCTCAAATTTCTCTGTTTCTCTGATCTTCTCTTCTTAGCTTCCATTCTTCTCAAAGTCTGCAACTCCTTTCTCTTCCTCCATTCTTCCTCAGTCTCCACAGGCAAAGAAGAAGTTCTCACCAAAGTAGGATAAGACACTGGTGGTGGTGCAAGAGCATCATCATCTCTCGCTATAGGCAAACAAGAAGCTACAGAAGAAGACCTTATCAACTTATTACTATTAGAAGATTTATCAACACCAAATCTACCTCCCAATGATAAACCAAGATTCAACTCTACTTCCCCTTCATCTTCTTCCTCCTTCACCTCCTTCCCTCCAGCAACAACAACCTCAACTCTAGATTTTCCTGAACTACTACTACTACTACCACCACCACCACCCATGAATCTCTGCAACAAATCCCTTGAAAATCTATTTGTTTCCATAGAAAGATTTTCCATCTCAATTCTACTTTTCCTTTTCTCATCTGTATTATCTCCCATAGCAAACCATACACCCACCAAATACACTATCAAGCACACCAAACCAAAGTTAAAAAACTTACCTATTCTGACATGTACGTGCATGTTTAACACTTCCATGATCTGATTTTGCCACACCCAGATGGAAAAATCTAATCTTTAACTGCATATTAGCTCAAGCAAACTCAAAGATTAAGTCTCTACACCCAAATTTTGCACTTTAAGAAATCCCAACTGGGAAAAAAAAAAGTGATTATCGCCGGAGTTGTTCCCGGAGAAAACAAAAGGGTGGCAGGAAAACCAAGAAAATGGTTAAAAATCCACCAAAAAGTAATAAAAATGTAATCTTTGCAAGAAAATGTTGTGTTCCGGCAAAAGGGTCGCCGGAAAATCAAGAAAATACGGCAATGAGAGGGTAGAGTAAAAGAATAATGAAATATACTTGCAAATCAAACAAGACCCAGAAAGATAGAAGCAGGCAGGAAAGAAAGACTAAAGGAAAAAAAAACTAGGAGGGGGTGGTTAAATGACCAAAATACCCTTGTGGATTGGAGAGTGGGGTGGGGGGACAAAGAAAGTACTGGGAAAGGACAAGTGTCAGAAGAAAGACACGTGGGACTATGTGAATAGCTCCCTTTTTGGTGGTGTCTTCTAACTATATGTTTTTTTTCTAGAGAAGTTTAAGGGCCCGTTTGGCCATACGATATGGTATCACGATATAAAATCATGATATGGAATTATGAGATGAAATTTAAGTTTTGTTTGGACATGCGATATGAAATTTTTGTGTTGTATATTTTCTCATAAATATAAAAATCTCATAAGTTGTAAAACTATTAAAATAACCTCAATTGTTTATTCAATCTTATCAAATAAATAAAAATTTATAAAATCGCATAATAAATTATTACAAAGTTATTTGTTCTCCACTTAAATAATTGTTTCATCTAACTTTAATTTGATAAAAAAAATTGAACATAAATTGTAGTGTGCTAGTCTTTAATATAATCCTTCCACATAGTACGAATAATTTTCTCACGTTGAACTTGCATTTCTCGATCATGTGATCGAGAAAACGAACCAACATTGTTACTTTGAGCCATTTGTTGGTCAATATCATCCGCAACTATATTTTCATGCTTATAGATCATAAATATTTCATCACTTTAACAATAGATTAGTGTGAGTTGACTATATGTTGGTGAGAATAATAAATTTTAAAAAGTAATGATGTGATTATAAATTTTATTTACGTATGAAATAAATAGTTAGTAAATATAAATGTGGGTTGTTTTAACAAAATATAAACTCGTGGATCAATTTTTGTATTAAAATATCTCAAATCATAATATGAAATTACCATATAATTCAATATCATGATTTTTGAAAAATATGAAATCACATCTCATAATATGAAATCATGAGATGAAATCAGCGTAAAATCGCATATCCAAACGCTAATTTCATCTCACGATATCATATTGTAATATAATATCACATGGTCAAACGCCTACTAAATGTAGGAAATTTAGTATATGGTCATTCACACTTGACAAATCTTTACTAATTGAGTCAAATCATGTTTGCATAGAGAGGGACACATTGTTTATTCACCAACATTGAAAATATTTTGCTTTTTTGAGAAAACCCTTTTCTTATAGTTTTTCATATATATACATTAAAAAAAAATTCAACATCTAATATATATATATTAAAAAAAATATACAAACAATGTAATTTTTCACTGAAAGATATTTGAATGAATCTTTCGACCTTATATGGATCCATTCTGATGTAGGACTATACCAATTTGTGGGTAAAGAGAGGACATAAATTACTTAATCAAATCGATATTTATTGTACCGTACTTGAAATAACCAAAATCAACCTCTAGAAATATTGAATATTGAACACTCATTCCTAATTAATTATTTATCATATATGTAAATAATATTAACGAGTGAATTTGGATGACTTAATTAACCTATGCTAACAAATTTATAATGTTAAAACTTGATAATGGAGAACTATCTTTTGTGATTTCTCTAAAAACTAGCATGTCATCTATTGATTTCAAAAATGTGTGACTCCTCATAAAAAAGTTATTTTCGGAGATTTCTTAGGTCGAGTACAACAAATCAATGTAAAACGTATGTATAAAATGATAATGAAGAAAATATATCAACTTAAAAGAAAGTAATAACAATAACAAAATAGTGCAATAAGCAAAACACAATAAACAGTAAATGACAATAAAAATGAAAAGCAAAACATTACAAGAATTAGACTAATACTACTACGTATAAACTCGTCAAATAATAAGACAACAAGATATTATTATCTACTAACCTTTACCCTAATACACAATATCCACACCCTACTATCTATCGTCATACATATCAATTGTTTATATACATTAAATCAATTTTTTAAAAATAAATATAAAATCAAAATCAAAATACTGAGTTCCAATTCGTACCATTAACATCTCACTTTTAAGGAGTAAATGTGACACATCACAAGTAGGAGGGGGACCTTTGCAAACAAGTAGGGGACATGAGAGCTATGGTGAGGAGAACACACCAGAAGAGAGAAAATAATTCTAAATTTTTCTAAGACACGTGTCAATAAAAGAACAAATCTAGAAAACATGACACGTGTCGAGGTTGTTTAGGAGACAGACAGATTGCCACGTGGATAGTACCATCAGCCTCGTAAAGCTGAGACATCGTCATTAATATTATTTTTTTAATTCATTTTTTAAAAAAAAAAAACTTAATAATTATTAATTGAATCTTTATGATGATTAATAATTAATCACACTTAGCTGTCAATAAAGAAGAAAGGGAAAAGTGGGGAGCTGTGCACTTGGATTAGTTTAAATTAGTTATTTAATTAAATTAAAATAATGAGTATTTTAATTGTAATTAAGGCTTACAAAGGACACGTGGGTGATAAGCTTTTATAACTTTGGATTTTAGTGTTTCTTTGGTCAAATTTGGGATATAGTAATCAGTTATAATAAATTAGTCCAAATTAGTATTCTTTAAAATAAATGGACCCAAAACAATAAGAATGTGGTTGAGCTTTATATACATTAATAATAACATAATCAACAATTTGATGCACAAAATATTTCACATAAGTTACGTTTAATTTCAATTTAGATTTTGTATTGTGAAAAATTATCACAAATCAACTAGTTTATTACATAGTTGTTTGACAACATAAGAGAAAACGTGCAACAATTATAAAGAAAGAGTATTGACACAATTAAGGACTATATATGGTGAAGAAAAAATAAATTATTATGCTTTTAATAAAAAAAATTGAGTTTGGAGCTCTTAAAATAAGAAAATATATCATAGGGAGTATTTCCTAATGAGAGTTAGATGTATGATATGAAGCTAAATTAATTAATTAATTCTAAAAAAGACATCAAACATCAAACGAAAATAAATAAAGTGAGTATTGACAAGTTACGATAAAAATCACTAATAAAATTGTGAAATTATGGTGATATCACTAGAATCTCTCTATTCTTACATAGTTCTTACACGAGACCCATTCTAAATAAAAGAGTCTCCAATATAAGTATCGAACATTAACGTATGAATTGGTTTGTTTTGGTGACTATATGGTAGTACAAGTTAGGTGGCCAAAGGGTGTTGACTATGGTCAATAGTACCATTAGATGAAGTCAACGAGTAATTAGCCGGCGAGGCAAAAGAAGAATCGGCGAGGAAATGGGTAATGGAGCACGTGGTCCCCAAGTTGTGTATATATTATTATTGTAGGTGGAGCCCACAAGGCATTTTTGATTATTTTAAACGTCGCAATCTTTAACGTGTCGACATATAGTTTTTTTAATGCTTTATTAACGTGGTCCTCCTTAAATGATCCTTATACGATACAAATTCGAATGAATTAGAACTCCAATAAAAATAACAGATATTGAATAAAGTACCTCAAATCAATAGAAAAATAGCATAAAATACCCTCTAAACTTATCGAAACACTATTCTGATCGTTTAATAAAAATTTCAACCTCTCAAAATATCGAACGTTTGAATTGTAGTGAAAAAGTAGAGAGGGGTCCAAGATCATCAGAAGGATGATATGCTAGGACACGTAAGTGATTTGAACTAAGCTTTTGTTCATTAAAAAATGATTAGGAATCAAATTTAGCCAAACATTTACAAATCTTAATGAATACTTTATTCATAAAAATAGTATATATTTTGAGTTAGAGAATAGTAGGTATTGGATTATGTTATGTGATGCTAACATAATACATATAATATTGAGAATAAACTTTTTCAGTACTATGTAGCAAACTAATAATAATAATATTTGTGCCAATAAAGGGAAATAAAGTGAAAGTATGATTTTGTTTAAATTTGTTAAGTTAGGGGAGATTTATATAGGTATCTTTTAAAGTTTTTGTATATTCTAATAATCTTAAATTTACTTATCTATCTTCTTTTTTAACATCTTACTTAATATATAATTCACTAATTGAAGGATTGAAAAAAAAATGAAAAAAAATTAATGCAAGAAATGATTCCCCCCATCCCCCCTTCTTTCCCATTATATTACACACTTTACAATAGCTAATTCTATTTATCAAATCTATCACAATATTGGTGGTGCTTGGCCCGTGCTGAGCCCGGACTCAATATTCTAATAGTAAAACCAAAAAGTTAATGAAGATTCATATTTTCAAACTTTGATCGTGAACTCGGATGTAAAATTTTTATATTTCATGAGATATAATTTATATAAAAAAATTACATATAAATTATTATAAAACACAATAATTAACAATTTAAATAATTTAAAATTAAAAAGTTCCAATAAAAACTTTATAAACTCTTAAAATTTCAACTGTGTTACATAAATTAGGACAAAAAAAATATGTATATAACAATTAAGGTATTTGTCACTAAAATAAGCATTATTATAAAAAGACATGAAAACATTTTATTTATCAAAATTTACAAGATAATTTTTTTGTAATGAAAATAAAGGACAAAATATAAGCTGCAAAAGTAGAATTCCACGTGGCACTTACCGGCAATGCAGAAGGGACATAAGGGTAAGTAAGTACATAAAGGGTAAATCGCATTTGACGAGTGCGAATTACGTGTAATATATTTACAATTTATCGAGGATATGATCCTAAATAAAATGATATAAAAGTTGATAATTAGGGTAGAACGCTAATAGTAGGTGATCGAAAATTGTTTAGTTTTTCTTGTAGTTTTCGATTTTATAATTACCTATTATTTTTTTATTTCGTTTATCATACTATTTTTTTTATTTCGTTTATCATAGTAAGCGCTTTTTTTTCTCTACTGTTTTCTACTCCCTTCATTTTGGTTTCTTTGTCTGATTTTAATTTGACATGAATTTTTAGAAAATAAAAAAAACTTTTGAATCTTATGATCTTAAATTATAGACATGTAAAATATATCAAAGTATGATTTAATTTTGGAGTCTTAAATATGTGATTTAAAAAGTTGTTAAAAAGGGAAAAATGATCTTTCTTAAACAAACAAAAAGAAAATAAGACAAGCAAATTGAAACAAAAACATTTTTTTTTCTATTTTTTTTCAATACTTGATTTTAATATGTTTTACTTGACTCAAGGATCTTAGAGAAAATAATATTATTGGTTTATTTGTTGTTCAGGAAAAAAATGTCTTAATAAATTTTTATTTTAAATTTTAAATTTTATATTCGTGAACTCTTATTTAACCACATAAATATAAAAAATATTTAAACTCAAAAACTTTAATTTTTTATAATTAATATATTCATAATTATGAAATTTCAAAAGTTTTTTTTTTCATTTAATCAAAATTACGACATATAAATAACTAGAGAGTATAATTAATAGAGGAAAAGGACATAAAGGGACATTAAATCTTAGGAAAGATATGGTAGGACACGTAGGTAATTTGGACAAAAACTTTGTGCCTAAAAGATTCTCAGACACATACTTGGAGCCACGTGTAACTTTTTTTGTGTCTCGTAATCGGTGTTCAATATCTATATTAGAGATTGATTAAATTTGATTCGATACGTTATCATGACAAATAATTTGAATTCGCAAGTTACATGAGGCGTGACACCCCCAACAATTTTTTCATTTCTAGAAGTTCAAAATCAAGACATCAAATTAAGGATAGAGGAATATCAACGACCTCACCACTATTGTGTAGCCACTTGTAACTTAACATTAAGCCAATTATAGAACATTAACATGCTTTGTTGTTGGCTTACCATTTCTGCTGATTGTGACCTATCCTCCTTACTCTATATTCATGCAAGTGGCAATACTTAATCATCGTTTATAACTGTGATATTCAGATCAATTTATTTACATCTTGATTATCATATTGTAATTTATTATCTCATATTAGTATTAGTGTGAAGTAATTTTATCCATCAAAGTTTAGTCAGATCGATAATGTGCATTATCTTTTGACTTTTACTCTAACTTTTCATATAATTACTAATAAAAAAATTCAATGATAATTTTTCTATTTTCAAGATTCAAACTCGATAATCTCTAATTAAGAATGTAAATAATCTCATTTATCCCTCCACATCCATCCGTAGTTACAAAACCTATCATTAGGAGTGAGATTTTTCCATGTTTGGAACATAAACCAATCCCCTATTTGACAGTA